>CATIWR010208700.1:0-22072 GCA_949677035.1 Omphalea diandra | reverse complement strand
CACCCCCCCCCCCCCCCCCCCCCCCCCCCCCCCCCCCCCCCCCCCCCCCCCCCCCCCCCCCCCCCCCCCCCCCCCCCCCCCCCCCCCCCCCCCCCCCCCCCCCCCCCCCCCCCCCCCCGGACATATTAATAATGATTATGTTGTTTTAAGGTTTTATTATGATTAGGTCCTATTAGTTGATTATGGGAGGTTGGACTAAATTTATGTTATCCTATGTGAGGACTATGAATTTGTATATTTATAAATGTGGAATGTGTGAATTAGAATTTGAAGTCTAATGTGAATTCTTTACCAAGGAAAGAAAGAATGTAAAGTAAATTAATGAAGAAACATGGAGTAATACTGTCATGAACCAAAATGCATACTGCCAAGCCAGAAATTGAGATGGTGTTTTAAGATGGACAATAGAAGCTAGGACTCTATATTGCAATTGAATTATTAGAATTTTATTATGAACATCTTTGTTTCATGTAAATCCAATAATAAGGTGTTTATATTAATTGCTTAATTATATAAGGGTAAGAAAGTAGTTTAAGAAACTCTCTCACACGCACATAAGAGAAGGGTGCAAATCCTTGATCGGAACTAAAGGTTGAATATGCGAACATGCAACCTGTGCATATGAATATCAAACCATGACGACTTGGTTTGACAATTTTTCATTATTTTTCTTTTTATTTTCAAAATTCTAGAGCTATGACTTTTAGAAATTTAAAGCTACATTAATATGTCAATTGTTTCATGAGTTGGTCAAGTATATATAAGCTCTTAATTTATAAGTGCACAAGTTGACAAGTAATAAAGTATATCCAGAGTATGAATATCATTCCCATGAGGATCGCACAATAAGTACTAAGTTTTTTGCTTCTTATATTTAATATTTAGACTAAAACTAAGAAAGATTAAACCTATTATGACTATTGGTATACTACTTGCAAGAAGATAATCAAGTTGAGAAAGTAGCTAGGCATTTGACTTCACTTTCTAACTTATCATGGTTTCTAATCTTCATCTACTTGGTTTATTCATCCAGTGCTACTATCAAATCACTAAAGTTATTAATTAATCTCTCTCAAGAATCAATCAACATACAATAGCATGTTTAAATAAAAGTCTCTCAACACTATACCTAATCATGTAATCATCAAACATAGCAAGACCCTAGTGGTAACAATAATCTATTAAAGTCTCTAAATATAAAATATATTAAGAGAATTATTGAAGATTCATTTCATGAAAAGCATATCTCGGTAGTTGATTCATAAAATAAAGTATGATTAATGGCCAGTCAATCAGTAAGAATAAGTTCACAATATTTACTAACACAATTAATGAACAAAACTAAGAAAACTTTGATTAGAAAATCATATTGAGTGAAATAAGAGCTATCTATACCCTAACTAAGAAAGATTAGTTCATAATAGAAGGGGAAACAATCAAACTATTTGGCATGGAAGACATGAACTTCAGTCCTTTAAGCTCTAATTTTGATTATCATTTGATGTGCTCTTGCTTCTAAGCTACTTGCTTGATGGCTTGCCTCCCTTTCTTATTGATTTCTTCTCCTTTTTCATGCCAAATTTGTGTGCCTTAACCTCCTTTTGTTGTGTTCTTGTTCTTATCACAATATGGAAACCTCATAAAATGAAATATGAAGCATTAGTGTTGAATAGGAAGGCAATTTTTTGCCTTAAAGGTGAAGCAAATGCATTCAAACTTATGTATGGTCATGTAAATGATCTCTTTTGAAGTTGCATAATATTTATTTACATAGGGGCACACATGGAGGTGTAAATAGGATGGATGAATATGTAAATGCTCGATTCCATTTTAAAGTTTTGGTCGAGTCATGCACAGGGGTGTATGGATTTGCATGGGCATTCAAACTTCACAATCATGCCTTTTGTGCTTCCTTATTCAATTTTAACCTTACAAAATGTTAACACACCTTATAAGATCATTTTTATATCATAATTGAATTTAAGAACTCTAATTTTTTAAGGGAATTATATTAGAAAATGTGTTAGAAAATATATCAAAGTGACATAATGAAGTCATAATGGTCCTTTCCATTAATTAAATAAATTCTTGTAGGTTTTGAAGGCCTTAAGACTTCTTGATCCTTACTGTTGGCATGATGCAAATTTTGGGTCATGACATGGTGGTCAAAAGTAAATATTTGTATGATCGAACCTTTAAATTTTCATGGGCATCTAACAGAGTGGTATCATAGTAAAAGTTTATATGGTCGAACATTTGAGTTTATAAATAGATAGATAGGCATGAGAGATGATATAAATGATCAGACATATATAAGGATATTTAGTTATGACTTATAAAGATGCAATATTCTTTTTATGTTGGACCTAGCTTGGGAGTTTGGGTAAACCAAGCTTCTTTTAATGATTACAAACACATCAATAGGTTAACTCTTATTAAAGTTGGTGTGTAAGATCTTGCAGGTACATCAATCTTTTTATCAAAGGCTTGTAGAAGAATAGTTTTTGAAAAAATTCTAAGTATTCAAAGCTAATGGGTATTGCTGCACTTCAACAGGTGTTGAACATCATCAATGGGCATTGAAAGTTTCTAAGTGACACCCAAATGTGAGTTGAAGGCTATAGACCCCTCAACCAATGGCTCTCTCAAGGTGTAACAAATGTTGGATGACGCAAATACTTGAGCTTCACAAGTTGACCTTCACAATGGGTATTGCATTTTAGTAACAGGCTTTGGACCAAGTGACTTGATATGAACAAAATCCTTAATGTCTCGACACGAGCATTGGACTTATGTCAACTGGCGATGAAAAACCATCCAGGCATAACTAAAGGTTATGGACCCTCAAATGGAAGATGTTTAAAATTTTATAAGCATTAGGATCCTTTTCAACAAGCATTGAAAACATGCCAACAACTATTGAGACACTGTAGAAAATCTTAAAAAATAGAGCATCAAGTTCACATAAGGATACTTTAATGGGCATTGTTCATATCCCAACTAGAGTTGAAGTTAAATTCCAATAGATGGCGAGAATGTCTAATAGTCGTTGAAGGAGTTGGTGACTAAAAAATTAAGAAAGTCAGAAAAGGAGTGTTTAGACAAATCTCTTTTTAATAACTAGTTTCAATGGGCATTTAAATGAAATCAATGGTCGTTGAAGTTGAATTCTCACCCAATAACGGGCATGAAGATGGTCTAATAAGTGTTGAGTGACTACTTCATGACATGGAGTGACAACCGTCTTTCTAATAGTTAGTTTTGTGTCTCTACCTATAAAGGACTCTCCCATAACATATTTTAAAAAGGAAAAAAAAAAAAAGAAAAATGTTCATAAGCGAGTATATTTTATTATGTAAGCATTCTTTAATAAAAGGGTGAAAATAAGAGTAATCTTGCTTCAAGGGAAGATCATTGTCAAAAGCTTGCAAAAGTCATCTTCAAAATAGAGTTGAAGAATAAGCTTTAAGACATTTCTCAAAACTGTCCACCAAGACAAGCAAATCTTGTGAGTGTATTATTTATTGTTTATTGCATGAGTAAGAGTATTCTTTCTAATCTTTCAGTTGTAAATTATTTAAAGGAAGTTTTTTTTTTGTTTAAGAGATCTCAAAAATCCAAGGCATTTTTGTGAAAGGTTTAAGGTAGTACTTGTAAACTACTTTGGGAAATGATTTTACTAGCACTCAAAAGTCTACTTATAATGGCTTAGTTGTGCTCGAAACTACTAGTGCAAAGATGATTGGTAGCAATTGGAAGCTATCTAGATAATGAAAGGCTCTAGTGGAAGACTAGAGGAGAGGACGTAGGCAAGATTGTGTTGAACCTCTATAAATTCATTATCTTGATTTCTCATTATTTTCGCACACAACTTTAATTATTTTTACTTGCCATTGCCTTATTCAACCCCCCTTTTAGGGTACCAAAGGACAATAATTGGTATTAGAGTTTGTCTTTATATCCATGCTTAAGCACTCAAAGTAAAGATGATGGTAAGCATGAGGAATCATAATCAATCCATAAGCCACCATTCTTCAAATGAGATTACTACGGGTATTGGAAAAATCATATGGAGTTCTTTTCCAGAAAGTGAAACCATAGATCTATAGGACATTGTCAAAGAATAAAGAGAAGTTCCAACTAAATTGATTGGAGATATTCTTGTTCTTAAGCCTAAGAGTGAATGGACAGTAGAAGAAAAGAAGGCAAATCTAAAAAATAGATGAGCCACATACGTTCTCTTTTGTGCTATTCATAAATCTCAGTATGCAAAGATGCAAATATGCACATCGATAAAAGAAATCCAGGACACTTTACAAACTCAGCATGAAAGCACCAAAGAAGTTAAATACAAAAAGGATACAAATGCATACTTATATGTATGAAACATTCATATACTCGCCTGGTGAATCCATTACTAAGATGTACAATAGGTTCATTGACATTGTGAACACTCTTAAAAACTCTTAGGAAGTCCTACTCTACTGAAGATATGTTTATAAAGATCTTAAGAACTTTTCTCAAAGATAAGTGGGAAGCTAAAAAGATAACCATAAAATGAGGCAAATAAGCTAGAAGTCCTATCTCTAGATGAACTCATGGGAAAGCTTATGGCTCATGAAATCACTTTTAAGAAGACATCTAAAAGATCTAGAGTAAGAAAGAAAGACTTGGCTAGAAAAGCCAAATAAGTACGCTCTAAATCCCCTTCTTCTTCTTATTTGCTAACATTTTCTTCTAGTGATGATGAGAACAACAGTGAAGATGAGCAACTTACACTCATAACAAATAAGGTAAAAAGATTTCTCTAAAAGAGCAAAAGGGCAAAGTGATACAAGAAGAAAATTAGTAAGAGTTAACTTATTTGCTATGGATGGAATGAGAAAGAGCACATCAAATCAGATTGTCCCAAGGCAAAAAAGAACAAAGCTTTTCCCAAGAAATACACCTCCACGAAAGATAAAGAAATGTGTCAGGCTACTTGGAATGGTGAGAATGAGGTAAATCCTCTTGATTCTTATTCTAGAGATGAGCTATATTCTATTATCACTAAGCTGACCATGAAAGTGGAGACTCTCAAGTCTAACAGCTCCACTTTTAAGAAAGAGAATAAATCCTTATAAGGATTATGCTAACAGTCAAGAGACTTTGGCTAAGGAGTTTGAGTCTCTAGCTGCTGAGAACATTAAGCTCAGGGATAATCTCAACAAATTTACTAAAGGAAAGGAAAAACTAGACTTCATCCTTCAAGTTCAAAGGAGTCCATCTCTTAAACATGGATTAGGGTATAATGCTTCTACCTCTACTGCTCATTTTGCTTTCAAAATAGTCTTTGTTAAGGCTAAAGAAGTTAGCATGCCTAAACCAATGAAAATGCCAAAAGTTCCTAAAAAGGGAAATGTTAAAACTAATGGCACAAAGGCTAAGTCTCAGCCTATTCATACACAAATGAGACATGCTCCTTCTAAAGCCAACTATGCCTACATGTATTATTCTTACAAGCCTAAGAGGTAAAGTCTTCAAAGGCATAGAAATTGGCATAATCATAGATATAGGTGTACACCTTACATGAGAGCACCTCACATGAGAAACACTCCTAGACAATTAATTCAAAGGAGTTACAAATCTCATAAACATTATATGCATTCTCCACCTAGGAAATAAGACACTTATGCACTTCGATGGTGAATATTTTTATTGTGGTATTTTATGGCCACATTGTTTATCATTAACTTGCTATAAGGCACGATGAGCAGATTGCTAAAACTAACCCTTTAGGACCTAAGAAGATTTAGGTACCTAAGACTTAATTCTCTTTATTTTTATAGATGTGCTTAAAATCCCAAGTTGGAAAGTGAGAGTGGTATCTAGACAGTGGATATTTAAAAGCGCATGATAGGAGAAAATAAGTTCTTCACTTAATTAGAGAAAATTAAAGGACTTGGAATGTATCATTTGGGGATAATTGGAAAGCCAAAATCATTGATAGGTAAAGTTGGTAAGGATGTTGATTCACCCATTCTTGATAAAGTTTTTTTTTATTGATAGACTCAAATATAATTTACTGAGTATAAGTCAACTTTATGGCAAAAGCCTCAGAGTTATGTTTGAACCACAAGCTTGTTATGTGTCGAAGATGAGTGAAAACAAAATTGTATTCATTGGTAGGAGAATTCATAAAATTCATGTTATTTATTTAAATTCTCTCATTAACCATCATGCAAGGTGTCTAGTATCTATAAGTGAATGAAGGTAAAACTTGGCATAGAAGGCTAGGACATGCCAACATGGAACTCCTCAATAAGTTAAAAAGAAGAAACTTGGTTAAAGGTCTACTGAAAATTAAGTTTGTAAAGGAAGAAGTTTGTGAAGCATGTCAAAAAGGAAAAATAGTTAAAATCTTCATTCAAAGCCAAGAACAAGGTAAGTTCAACTAGACCCACGCAAATGCTTCACATGTATTTGTTTAGACCTTCTAGAGTGTCCAACTTAAGAGGCTTGCATTAGGCATTTGTCATTATAAGTGACCACTCTAGGTTCACTTAAGTGTTATTCCTCCCACATAAGTACTCTTATTTTGAAGCATTTAAAACCTTTGCAAAGAGAATTCAAAACTAAAAGGATTTTAAAATCTCTTCAATTATAAGTGACCATGGTTGAGAGTTTGAGAATGCTAAATGTCATAGCTTTTGTGCTAAGTATGGTATCTCACACAACTTCTCAACTCTTAGAACACCATAAAAAAATGGTGTGGTAGAAGGGAAGAATGAAACTCTTTAAGAGATGACTAGGACCATATTGAATGAGTATAATCTTACTAAGTATTTTTGGGCTAAAACTGTAAACACTTCTTATAATGTCTTAAATAGACTATTGATTAGACCCTTATTAAAGAAAACTCTCTATGAGTTATGAAACAATAGGAAGCCCCAAGATTGCATATTTTAAAGTCTTTGATTATAAGTGTTTTATTCTAAACACTAAGGACAACCTTAGAAAATTTGACTCCAAATTCGATGAAGGAATTTTCCTTGGATACTCTATTACCAGCAAAGGGTATAAAGTCTTCAATAAGAGAACACTTATTATTGAGGAGTCCATACATGTTATTTTTTTATGAATATGACCCCATTTCTTCAAGAATAAAAGAAGATGTTGATGATCTTACAGGCCCCATAAATAAAAGCTAAATATTAGAAAAGAAGGAAGAATGTGTATAAGCCATAAGAGATGAGAAGTGACAAAAATTTAGATCAACCACTTCCTATTCTAAATGAAGAGCAAGGTCAATTGAAAAAGGGATTGGATCTTAAAGAAAGATCATCTGAGAGATCTCATCATTGGTGATTCTTCAAGTCGGTTAACTACTAGATCATCATTTAGAAATGCATGCACCAATCTTGCTTTTGTTTCCCTTATTGAGCCTAAGACCATAGATGAGACCATAAAATATGAACATTAGGTACTTGTTATGCAAGATGAACTCAATCAGTTTGATAGGAACAAAGTATGGACCTTAGTTCCTATACCTTAAAAACATTCCATTATTAGAACCAAGTGGGTTTTTAGAAATAAGCATGATGAGCATGGAACCATAGGAATAAGGCTTGGTTAGTAGCCAAAGGCTATAACCTATAAGAGGAAATTAATTTTGATGAAACATTTTCTCCAATAGCACGGATGGAAGCCATTAGGTTTTTACTTACATTTGCATCTCATATGAATTTTAAATTATATCAAATGGATGTAAAGAGTGCTTTCCTTAATGGCTATATTGATGAAGAAGTATATGTTGAATAACGCTTGGTTTTGAAAGCCATTATTTTTCTAACTATGTGTTAAAGCTCACCAAAGCCTTATATGGCTTGAGGTAAGCTCCAAGAGATTTGTATAGAAAGTTGAGCAACTTTTATAAAAAAAAAAAAGGTTTTCCAAAGGGTTGGTAGACACAACACTTTTCTCTAAAAAGAAGAATGTAGACTTATTGCTTGTACAAATATATGTAGATGATATCATTTTTTGTGCCACTAATGTTTGCTTGTGTGAAAAATTTTCCAAAGGAATGAAAAGTGAATTTGAGATGAGTATGATGGGAGAACTCAAGTTCTTTCTTAGATTACAAATGAAATAAGGGAAACAAGGAATCTGCATTAACCAAGCCAAATACACAAGGGATGTGATCAAAAGATTTGGCATGGAGAACAACAAACCATGTAAAACTCCAATAAGCACTAGCATCAAGCTAAGCACAAATGAACAAGGTAAAGTTGTAAATCAAAAGCTGTATAGAGGTATGATTGGTAGTCTTCTCTATTTAATAGCATATAGGCTAGACATTATGTTCAATGTGGGTTTATGTGCTAGATATCAGTCTAATCCAAAGGAAACTCATATGCATGTTATAAAACACATACTTAAATACCTTATTAGTACTTCTAACTTAGGACTTTAGTATCCTAAGGGCTCTTCCTTTGTGTTAAAAGCATTTTCATATGTTGATTTTGCTAGTTGTACCCTGGATAGGAAAAGCATTTTAGGCATTTGTCAATTACTTGGTGAATACTTAGTCTCTTAAAGTAAAGCAAAATTTTGTTGCTTTATCTACTGCTGAAGTTAAATATGTGGCAGTAGGTCTTTGTTGTACTCAAATCCTATGGATGAAGCAATAACTTCTTAATTACAAGTTATTATAAATTAAGTGGTCATCAAATGTGATAACACTAGTGCCATCAACTTGTCTGGGAATCCCATTCAACATTCTAAAAGTAAACATATAGATATAAGGCATCACTTTATTAGGGATCATATTAATTGTGGTGATATTATATTAGAATTTGTTGATACTAACCATCAAGTGATAGATATTTTTACTAAACCTCATTGTGATGAAAGGATGTAATTCATCAAAAGAGAACTTGGAATGATTAATAGAAGTACATTGAGTTAACAACAATAAGTTTTTCTCTTTCACCCTTGATGATTCATGCTTAATTATTGATTGATTGATGATTGACTTATGCTTAAAATGATTTTCATTAAAGTCTTTAGACTCTGTAATCTAAAGATTTTAATTATGGATTATCCTAACCAAATGTCCCTATATTAATTGAATTCACGATTATGTCATTGAGTTTGATTAATAACTTACATCAATAAAGTTTTCAAGTGTTTGCTTATTTACAAAATTCATTTTAAACTTAGCCTTGCTTTGAAAAACATGGCCAACGACCATTGCGAGTTTGCCAATGACTATTGTGTTATTAGTGAGTTCCACATTTTAATTTTTTTATGTCCCCATGATCATTGTGAATCTCCAAAGACTATTGTTCTTTACCCAAGGGATGTTGTAAGCAACAACCATCGTTGAATGAAGAACACCTACTTGATCAAGCTAATGGTCATGTCCAACTATCTTTGTTTTAATCACAATAGTCGTTGAACACTTTTAATGATCATATTTATTTTAAAGAAATAGGAAACTCTTCAACCTTCTATATAAACCCCCTAAACCCTAAAATTATTTCACTTTTGCTTTGGCACGCTCTCTCTCTCTCTCTCTCTTTCCCCCTAAGGCTGAATTAATGAAAAGATACAAGCAACCAATTAAGAAAAACCAAAAAAATAATCGATTAAGAAAAACCAACAACCCTCCTACTTAAGCTCAAAAATTATGAAAAACCTAGCCTCAATGATTGCAAAATAAAAGAAAAGATCATACGAACCATTATGAGCACCTAGATCCTCAAAGCAAATCAAATTTGTCCAAGAACCAAAATGAAAAGGGAAGGAGACAAAAGCAGAGCAAACTCCTCTCATTGTCTAACAATTTCACCTCAAGATGGTCAAAGAGAAAGAATTGCACTCAAACTCCTCAAAAGACATCTTAGGGGAGGTAAGTTTTTTGAATGGATTGATCTACAAAGGTACAGGCTGACATATCAGATAAAAGAGTTGATGATAGAGATGGGGCCAAAACTCTTTTGTCACATAAAAGAGCCCTCATATCTGGAGCTTACAATTAAGTTTCTCACTACTCTAGAAGTTTTGAGAGGTGATTGTCATGTATACGCACAATAAGGGACCATCAACTTTAGACTCTTCGGTAAGAAATACACCTTGAGGCCAAATGAATTGGCTAATTATTTCAATGCCACCACTGTTGGAATAATAAAGCATCCCCCTACTTTTAAAGTGGATATGAACCAATTTTAGAAGTCAATCACAAACGAAAAAAGGCAACTATAATAGTAATAACAATAAAGCATCAAAGATAAAAAGTGAAGCCTTGAGGATTGCTCACTGATTTATGACCTGGAACATCGATGACAGAGCACAATCAAATGGTAATTATACCATCACAAACCTTTTTCCATCTATGGTGCATAAAGAATAAACAAATAATAAACACACCCCTATTCTTAATGCAAAGGGTAGATGGTCAAGTGGATAAGGGAAATGAGTTCATGATATTACATCACTAGGATTGCAAAGTATGTGAAGACCATTCCCTTAACAAAAGAGGAATTTGAAGCAAGGAACATTATGTTGGAAAAATTGCCACACAATGAATCCATTTGTGAGAAAATGTTATTGAGCATGGGGATCCTTTGGGGATCCTTCAAAAGCTCAACTCATGACTAATATAGAGAATTCCATAAGAAGAAGAAATACCTGAACTAGAATAGGATAATGATAAGGTTAAGAAAGCCATTAGAGCAGGGATTGCTGCTATGGAAGAGATAGGTACTAGTGCTCCTGTTTCTACTCCTGCTACTGCTACTTCTCTCTCAAATTTTGAGCAAAAGGTCCCTAATCATCTAGCAACCATCTCTAGTGTTGTTCAAAGGGTTGAATCCTCTACTATCTCCCTTCACCAAAAGGTATAAAAATTTTAAAGGGATATGAAAAATGTCAACCAGATCTTAGATTGGATTGTGGAAGGACTCAATTTGCCACTTGGAAGTCCAACTACTCCAACAGAGTTATATGATGCAGCAGAGCCAAAGGACAAGCCTTAGAACCTTCCCTAGGACCTTATCTCCTATCATCTTCATGTTGCATATTTATCTTTATTTCATTTATTTTGTCTTTAATTGTCTAAAAAATGTTGATGTAAGGGATGAAATTTCTTTAATCATATATATATATTTTCTCACTTTGCTTCTCACATTTGAGTTACCTTTGTGTTTTTATACCTATGTACTAATTTTTGATAATGACAAAGGGGGAGAAATAACTAAAGAACTTGGAATGTTATAAGAAAGGGGAAAAAAGTAAGAAAAAATATATGACTTAAGATTTGTGACTCGATTTGTATGAATATATGTTGCAAAGAACTTGGTTTGTATAGCTTGTTCTAACAATAACAATAAAACAAAGGGGGAGCAAAATGATCCAATATAACTTATGCACTTATCTGTTACACTTAAGATTTATATGATGTACAATCCTTGTAAGACTATTTATCCTTAATAGATTATTTGTCATCATGCAAAAGGGGGAGAATGTTGGACCTAACTTGGCAGTTTTGGTAAATCAAACTTATTTTGATGATTACAAGCACATCCACAAGCTAACTCTTATTGAAGTTGGTGTGTAAGATCTTGCAAGTACATCAATCTTTTGATCAAAGGCTTGTAGAAGAAGAGTTTTTGAAAAAACTTTAAGTATTCAAAGCCAATGGGTGTTACTGCACTTCAACAGGTGTTAGACATCTTCAACAGGCATTGAAAGTTTCTCAACAGAAGTGACACCCAAATGTCAGTTAAAGACTCTAGACCCCTCATCTAATGGATTTCTCAAGGCGCAACAAATGTTGGATGACTTAAACACTTAAGCTTAACAAGTTAACCTTCACAACAGGCATAACTCATCGATAACTCAATAGGCGTTGCATTTTTTCAGTAAGCATTAGACCAAGTGACTTGATATGAACAAAATCCTTAAATTCTAGACACGAGGCATTGGACTTATAACAATAGGCATTGAAAAACATCTAGGCAGAGCTAAAGGTTTTAGACCCTATAATAGGAGATGTTTAAAAATTCAACATGCATTGGGATCCTTTTCAATAGGAATTGAAAACAAGCCAACAACTGTTGAGACACTATAGAAAATCTTAAAAAATAGAGCATCAAGTTCACTTCCTTTCGAAAACTTCAACAAGCATTGTTCATATCCCAACTAGAGTTGAAGTTGAATTCCAACAGACATTGAGAAAGCCAAATGGTCATTGAAGGAGTTAATGACTAAAAAATTAAGAAAGTCAAAAGAAGAGCGTATATACAAGTCTCTCTCTAATAGCTAGTTCTAATAGGCATTTTAATGAAAACAATGGCCATAAAGACTATCCAACAAGCATTAAGTGACTATATTATGACATGAAGTGACAACCTTCTTTCTAATGGCTAGTTCCATATCTCTACCTATAAAAAGACTTTCCCGTAACATATTTTAAAAAGAAAAAAAAGAGAAAAATATTCATAAGCAAGTATGTTTTATTATGTAAGCATTCTTTAATTAAGGGGTGAAAATGAGAGTAATCTAGCTTCAAGGGATTCCCATTTTCAAAAGCTTGCAAAAGTCATCTTTAAAATAGAGCTGAAGACCAAGCTTTAAGAAATATCTCAAAACTCTCCACGAAGATAAGCAATTCTTGTGAGTGTATTCTTTATTACTTATTGCTTGAGTGAGAGTATTATTTCTCGTCTTTAAGTTATAAATTCTTTAAGGGAAGTTTTTTTTTTTGTTTTGTTTAAGAGGTCTTAAGAGATACTTTTAGTAACACTTGAAAGTCTACTTATAATAGCTTGTTAGTGCCTGAAAGCTATTAGTGGGAAGGTGATTGATAGCATCTAGAAGCTATCTAGATAGTGAATGCCTCTAGTGGAAGACTAGGGGAGAGGACATAGGCAGAATTATGTTAAACCTCTATAAATTGATTGTCTTCATTTCTCAATATTGTCGCACACAACTTTAATGGTTTTTACTTGCCATTTCCCTATTCAACCTCCCCTTCTAGGGCACCAAAGGACAACATTTTCATCTTATTGGTTTTCCTTAAGTTAGAATTTTGTGTTCAATATTTATATGTTATGTTTGTTAATGATGCAGAGCTTTACACACTAAGTATATAGAGCTAATGCAAATGATTATGCTTTAATTCATGAAATTTAAATACTGCTTGTGTTTTATTATGTCCTATCATTATAACATTTTTATGATAGGGATTAATCTAAACACCGAGGAGATTCTGCCAAAAATTTTGCAACATTTTAAGGAATTATGATATATGAAATGGAGAAACGAATCCTAAAAGAGAATGGAAATGCATAAGGATGATAAAGTATGATATGATAAGCATAAAAAGAGAATGTTAAACTTAAGAGATAGAATTATGGTTAAGGAATCGATTTATGTTTGTCCTACAAGTCTCCTAAAGAATGGAAGGATTGTTTTAAAAGAGAGCTGCGAAGATTTTTTGATCATGATTATGGAATGTCTTCCTATAATTATGACATGTTATCTTGCCATTTTAAATGAGATTTAAGGTTTGTAATATTTTAAATGATTTCATAACTACTCATGAGAATTTTCAAATGATTTTTAGTAATTTAAATTCCTTCCTACTTCTAGAGGTCCTTAAGAGTAGACATGAGTTGACTTGGATTGTTTATGATCTAATAACGATAAGGAAAGTTAAGGAAGATGTTAAAATATATATGGTACTAAGGTTTAGAAATTCAAGGACAAATTTTAATAAGGGGGGACATTTTGTAAGGTTATAATTTGGTTTTAGAAAATTTTGATAACAAAAGCTATTTTAACTGTGTTTCCCTTGATTTTATGTATATGATTATGAATTTTAATGATTTAATAATGATTAGATACATTTTAATGTGTTTAAGGAGGTTTTTTAATGTATATGTTAATATTCTAAGAGAAATTATTTTATATTAATGAGATGATTTATATTATTTATTATGTTTAATGAGTTTTGTTTAATAAATAATTTATATTTAAGAATTCAAATTTAGATGGGTATGCAATAATATTTAATATTTTTAAGATGAGTTTATGTAAAGAAAATATATTTGGTAATTTAAGAAATTAAAAATATGAAATTAATTTATTTATGTACAAATTTAATTGAGATTTAAAAATTTAAAAATTAAATTAAATTTATATGAAAATATGATTTAAATTATTTTAATATTAATTATACTATATGAATATATTATGTTAAGTAAATATTTAAGAAATTTAATTAAATGATATTAATTAATTGAGGTTTATGAAATTTATACAAATTTATTTATGTTTGTATGAATATTCAATTTAAATGATTTAATGTAACTTATGTTTAGTTTTATGTTCAAGGAATTTATACTTCAAAAAATAACTAAAATACCATGGACTTAGTTACAAAATTTTTTTATAGCTAAATAGCAGTGGATTCCCAACAGAATAAAAAAAAAAAGTGACAGATTCACAATCCATCAGTAATTTTATAGGCAAAACTGATGTCAAGTTAGCGCTAATTCACTACTGACGACCTACAATTGAATTGTCCATCGCCAGCTAGCAACAATATGAAGCCATCGCCAGCTAGTGAAAGAAAGGTCCATTGATAGAGTTAACGATAGACCTCTCCATCACGAGTCCGTTGCTAGCCTAGTGATGAACACTTATGAGAAGGTCCATTGCTAGCCCTTAGGTTAAAATTTTCCCAAGCCCCCATCCTCTTTCTTCTTTTCCTTTTCCTCCCTCCCCCTCCCTCCCTTGCACAATCGTCCCTCATGCTTCCCTTTTTCTTTCATCAACTTTCTTCCTTTCTCCAACATCTCTCCTCCTCTATCGATTCATCTCTCTTGGTTGCTCTCTCTCTTGCTCCAAAAGTTATAATTTTTTTCTCTCTCTAAAAGCTACATTTTTTGTAAATTTTGGTATATTATTTTGTTATTTTTAAAATAGAAAATATTAATAGATGGAATTTTTTTATTTTTTGTATATTGTTTGTTATTTATAAAAAAGAAAATATTGATTCAAGAGATTTATGTGAAAATAATGTGTATTTAATTATGTAGAAATTATATTTAAATTTAAAATTACAAATAATGTGGAATTTTGAAATATTAGATATTGATTTGGAAATTTTAATTATTTTTGCATTATATTATTTAGTTAATATTAGTTAAATTTTGGAGAAAATGTGTGAAATTTTAAAATTATGCAAAATTGTGAATTAGTAAGTGTTGAGAAAATTATGTGATTAATTAGAATTTAATTATAAATTAATTTATTAGGACATTAAGTTATGTAATTAATTTCATAATTAATTTTTATAATTACTTAAAAATTAGGAAGTAATTTTGTGTATATGAATTTTGTTTGTATAATAAATAGAAAATTAGGAATGAAGTATTAATTTTGAAATTAATTAGAAATAAAAATTAATTATTAAGCTTGTAACTAGTTAGAAATATTAGAAGTAATGAATAGTTTTATTATTGATTAGAAAGTTAGAAATTGTAATTAATTAGAAAATTATGAAATAATTAGTAATTATGAAATAATTAGTAATTATGTTATAACTTTTTGTAATTAATGAGAAAGTTATTAAGCATTAGAAATTAATATTTATGATATTATTTTTAATTGTATATTAATTAGAAAATTAATAAATTTAGTAATAGTAAATTATAAATTTTGTAGGTAACTATTTCAAATTAAATTTGTTAATTAATTAGAAAGTTAAATTAGTAGGAATTTATTAGTTATTGAGGAATTAATCTTTTACTATAGATATATTTTTTTGGTATATTACTTAGAAAATAACAAATTAATTAAGACATTAAGAATGAATTTTTAGTATATTGTTTTAAATTTTTTTATTATTTAGTAATGTTAGAATTAATTAAAAATTATGAATCAATTATTAATTTTGTAAATAATTTTGGTAACTTTATAATTAATTTTTGCATTTAATTATGAAAATGACAATTAATTTTGGAATTAATTATTGACACTATTAGTTAATTTTTATTTTTGTAATTAAAATTTACAATTAATGAAGACATTAGAAATTAATTTTTTTTTAATGATCTATCATTCTTAATTATGAAATGTGATGTTTATTTGATTATTGTTATATAATATATATTAATTTGTATAAATTTAGTTATGATTGGTTGTGATTAAGGGTTGTGATATTGAGTTGTGATAAATTGGTTGTGATGAATGATTGTATCAGAAGTGTTTTTTCGTGCAAGTTTTTTCATAGTATTAGGGTTATGGGTGGAGATATATTAGAAGTGCTTATTTTCTTGTAAAGATGTCAATTATAGACCTCATATTGAGGTTTTGGTAAGTTCTAGTTATTACAAAACTTTGTCAAAATTTGTTAGACAATCAAAGTTAACCCTTAGAAATTCGTTTAGTGAATTACTCACATGAAGTGTGAGCAATTCATTAAATTATCCCATAGGACAATTTGAAAATATATTATTTGAATAAAACCTTGATATGAGTATGAATTTTGATAGTATGATATTGTTCTCCATATGCATATTGAAATATGAGCAAATTAATGTGGTATGAAACCTGTGATAAGGTGTCTATTGCATTAGTTTGTTTGTGTTTTATATTGTGCACTTAGACAACTATGAAGACATGTCGCTAAAATTTATACAAATGCATTGGGACAATAGGTAATGCGTTTTTGAGTGGGTTAGGTTCAAACCTTGAAAATACATGAATTTGAATGAATACTATATATGAGATTACAAATGTGAAACATAATGATAGTTGTTTATTTGTGACATAATTTTAGGTATAAAATAATGAGTTTAGATCGTGAATGGATGTACCATAGGCTAACTGATGGCCTATTAAATCCAAAATTTTTAGAGAGCATGAAAACTTTTATAATATTTGCTTATAACCATCCGAAGTATATAGATGGGAATAAGAAAAGATGTCCATGTAATCATAGGAGCTGTCAAGATCAATAATATGAGGATGTTGAAATTGTTAGGTACTATGTGACTAAATATGGATTTGTACGTGGTTATTATCAGTAGTCTAGACATGGTGAACCATATGTGAGAGCAAATTTGGGAACATTAGTAACTATGGAAGAAGTAGACTTTTTCTATTATTGTAGATTATGAATCTCATAACACCTACCATGAAATGGTAATAGGTGTTGTTGGCCTCCACTCCCCAAGCTTTTACTTAAGCCTTTCTATTTCTTTTTATAGGCTCAAGAAAAACCTTCCCTTTTCTAAGCTAAGGAAGAACCTTCCCTTTTATAGGCTTAAGGATAACCTTTCCCTTAGTATTTTTCTAGGCACAACACCAATCTTACAACCATTGGCAAGAAAAGATCCAAGTAGTATTTATGCCTCGCAGATCACGCAACTAATACACTATTAGTGCTCAAGAAAATCTACTCTTAAAAAGAGTAACTGAGTAATCTCACTCTGGCCAAAAATACAAGCAACACCCCAAAAGGTTTGCACAAAGACTTACAAAGATGTTTACAAGTGTTCTCAAAGTTTCTAACTTATTTCTGATCTTTAGAAATGCTCCTTATATATCCAAGCTCCAAAACTAGTTGTTGAAACATTTGATGTTATGTCTAGTAGCTTTTCTGCAAAATTAGCTGTTAGAGGTAACAATACCCATTGTTCTTCATCAACCCCCATTAAACTTAATTGTTAATTCCAATGCCTATTTATCGTTATTCAATGCCCATTGGCTTTGACTGTAACACCTGTTGGAGCAAGAACAATACTCGTTGTTTATTTCCAAAAAGATTTAACTTGGTGCTCTATTTTTCAAACTTTGCACAGTTGCTTTCCATGCCCATTAAGCAATTTGTAATGCCTGTTGAAACTCCTTAAACACTTATTGAGAATGGCTAATGCCCGTTTCGAGTTTCAAAAGCTTAAGTTTAAGGTTGGACATCTTTCCCATGCTCATTGTGAATATGCAATGTTTTTTGCTATGCCAAATCAACATCCGTTGCAAAAATTCAATGCTTGTGGCAATATCTAGCACTGCTTAACATTAAGTATTTCTCCAACGCCTGTTGTAAAGGGACAATGCACATTGTAAGGACCATAACACTTTGGTAATTTACAACATCTAATCAACATCCATTATTCATACTTCAATGTCCATTAGGAGATGTTCAACACCTATTGTACTTACATAATGCCCTTGAACTTGTTCTAGTTCTTTAATGTTCATCGGGCCTTAGGGTTATATGTTGTCTAAACATTCTCCCCCTAACATTAACAACAATCTCCCCTTTAACATTCGTGGGTCTATTCAAATCATCCAAAAACACTAAAGTACAAACATCAAAACTTCTCTTGGTTTTGTTATAGTTTTTTTATCCTTTTAAAATAATAGTTTTTTTATCATTCATAACACATCATTCAAAGTAGAGGAGTTAGTCTAATGCCTTAGGGTCACATGTTCTCCAAACATTCTACATTTAGTATTCATAATAATCTTCCCGTTTGAATGATGATAAAACCAAGATGCTTTGATACCAAAAATACATATCTAAACACACTGTTAAAACACAAAACTACAAAGAAGATACTAAACAAAATACATACTAATCAAAATATTCACACAAGGCTTGATGCCAAATGAAATACATACCAATTAAAATATCCACATAAGATACCAAATGTTATACCACATAAGATACTAAATGTTGGATGTTGAAAACATTGATGATACCAAATGTTAAGCTATGCATATAGTGATACCAAACAAAGAAATCAAATCATCCAATCAAAGCATCTAAAACTTCTCCCCCTTGTTGTCATTATGGCAAAAATATATATACAATTCATCTTTTAAAAAATGAAGGAAGAAAGCTTAAAGCAAACAAAAAAAGACATGATAAGGTCCATGGTTACCATTTTACCATATCTCCTAAAGTCAAGGTATCCTAATACACATTTTAAGTCTATGATAACACATTCCAAAATCATAAATCATAATATAAAATATGATATAGCATGACTAAAATGCATAAATCATAAAAGTGGTAAAAAATATAAATATGAGATGTAAGACACTTTGAAGGACATCATATAGCCTAAGGCGATATGCATCACAAAAAAGAGATCCTAGGGTTGATAAACCCTCCTTCTTATTGCTCATAAAGGGCTTAGGCATCTAGGAGCAACAATAATAATAAAAATGGTTAGAATGCAAACCAAAGAAAGGGATAATAGCCAAGATATGTTTCTAACACCGATACAACCATGAAAAGGAGGACTCACAAGGTCATTGAAACCTTAAGTTCCTCTCTTGGTCATTATCCTAAAATGACCCAGATAGAACTAAAAACCATCATCAAATCCATATTAGCATGAACATTAAGATTGTAAAAACCTTGAAAGCTATTATAAAACCTTTTAAAACTCCATTTTAAAAGTGAATAGGGGCCTTTGACTATCTAACCTTACCCTATTTATTAGACTAGGTTGGTTAACCCTAAGTCTTGGACCTCTTTTGATCTTTATAAATGGGATTGATTAATTATAATGTTTCAAATTAAGTGTTGTTTTGCAGTTTTTAGTTAGTCTTTACATTGAAAGTTGGATAGAGTTAAAAATCTCCAAAGTAAGCTAGTGTCTCCTAATTTGTGATCACAACTTGATATATTGCGACTGCAAACTCGACCAAGGCAGGTTGACAAATTGGGCCGACGTATTCATGGGCCACTTCTCTACCGTGACCAATTCAAAGAAAGGAAAGCCAAAGTCATAGACGAATTCGGGGTGTGAGTCATCCTCAGTCACGACCGTGAATTTCGAAGTAACTCAAGAGGGAATCAAGTCTATAACCACAGATTGACAAGTGTCTCACATGATCGTTACAAGTCAAAAATCGTAATGGTAACTTGTGGGTAGCGACCGCAAATCCTGAAGAAGAAGATGAACATTTTGATAGATGAATTTGCATCCTAAGTCATAGCTTGTACAAGAAAAATCGCGACAGCTACTTTTGTGAGTAGGTGAAAGGCAACAACTATATTTTCCTAGTGAACCAATGAGAAACTACCATGTGGACTAGCCGTTAGACACAAATGGGGTTTTATGTATGGAATTTGGATTTCATGACTGCTAATGAGTAGTAGCGATTGTGAATTGAGATTGTCAAACATTTAATGCAAAAATCTATCTAGCACACTTTGAAGATTTTGTACCAGTTTTATTGCAATGTCTCTTTGGTAGGTAAAGGCTATAAATACCTCATCAAACAGATGTAAATATAAGAGAATTAATAACTTTGTAACCAAACTCTTGCAATTTTGCTACTCAATATTTTCTATTCTTTTAGAGATTGTTTAGTGTGAGCATAAACACCATTTTGTAAAGGTTGTAGTGTGAGCCTGTAAAAACACTAAGAGAGGTTATTGTGTGAGCCTGTTGAAACACAAGTGTAAAGGTTATTGTGTGAGCCTCAAAACACAGGAGTATGGGTTATTGTGTAAGCCTTCAAAACACATTTGCTACTCATTTTCTTCTCTTCTTTATGAGATTATAAGTGTTGAGCATGAGCATTACATACCAAGTGTAAAGGTTATAGTGTGAGCTTGTAAAAACACTAAAGAAAGGTTGTTGTGTGAGCCTTAAAAACACATAGTGTAAAGGTTGTTATGTAAGCCTTGAAAATACAAAGTGTAAAAGTTAGGTCTGAGCTTAGAAACACCATTTAAAGTTAGTGGAACACCTAATTGCAGAGAATTGGGAAGTGGATGTAGGGTTGATTATACCCGAACCACTATAAATCGTGTGCCTCATTTTTCTACTCTTCTCCATCCTTTGCTCCTATTTTTTTTAACCCCCTTTTCTTAGTGCATAGGGCCAACAAGTGGTATTAGAGCTAAGTCACACATTCTAGCCTTAATTGGGTGAGCAAAGTTCATGGTACAAGAGGGAATCCACTTCCACCTTAAGCCTTACTTTGACAATTCCGACTATACTCATTGAAAGTATAGAATGGAAATCTACCTTGACATAGATGTGGTGGACCTTTGGGATGTAGTTGTCAAAGAATGGAAGCCACCCACTAATCTAGTGTATTGAATTGAAGAACTTATCCCAAGAGAAGAATGGGTTGAAGCTCACCGGAGATCAAATGGCAAAAATAAGAGAGTAATGGCCATTCTTCTAAGCTCTCTCTCTAGAGAAGAAATTGAAAGAGTGCAACATTATCAAACTGCACATGCCATTTGAAAGACTCTAGAGAACTATCATGAAGGCACAACTCAAGTCAAATCAAGCTATTTGGAGATGTATGTCACCGAATGGGAACTCTTCATGATGAAGGACAATGAGAGCTTCACAGAGATGACAAATAGGCTCTTGTCCATTGTCACCAATATAAAGAAATTTGGAAGAGCTCTCACTATCTATGAGGTAAACACAAAAATCCTTAAAACTCTTCCTCTAGATAAATTTGGTGCTAAAGTTTGCAGCATATAAGAGTCCAATCTGAAGATTGAAAAGGTTCCAACTGATGTGTTGATAGGTAAACTCTTGACTCATGAGTTGGCCTTGAAAAAAGATAAACAAATAAAGAAGCTAAGAGGCCAAGGAGATAAACCAGAAAAAAGAGAGAAACCATGGCTCTTAAAGCTTCAACAAAAGAGAATGAGGTAGAAATCACCTCAAGTGATGAAAAAAGTGACAAGAAAGAAGAGGAGCTAGTAATGATCTTAAGGAGGACAAAAAAGTTAATCAAAAGAAGAAAGGAAAGAAAAGGCTTCAAAAAGACAACTCCTAGTCCAAGAGAGAAATCTAACGATGTCACTTGCTATGAATGTGGCAAGCAAGGTCACATCAAGTATGAGTGTCCCAAATTGAAGAAGAAGAAGAGTTTTTTCGCCACTTGCGATGAAAGCTCAAGTGAAGAAGAGGAAGAAGGAGAGGTTGCCAACATTTGTTTCATGGCACAAGAAGATTCTACAAATGAGGTAAGTACTTCCTCTCATTCTCATTCTGATTTTGAAATTGATGAGATAGATGAAGAGCTT
>CATIWR010208697.1:0-12187 GCA_949677035.1 Omphalea diandra | reverse complement strand
ATCACACAGACCATATATATACACACACAGACACACACATATATATATATATATATATATATATATATATATATATATATATATATATATATATATATATATATATCAAGAAGTACTGCAAACAATTTGGTGTTGATATAGGAGAAAACCACTATAAATGAAGAATTTCAAGAATTTCTATACTATGTTGTACTATATAGAAAAGAGGGAATAGGGAAACATATATAAACAAAAAAAGATATGAATTTTTATAAAAAAATTTCAAAATTACTCTATCTTAAATTACCATAAGTTTTTTTTTTTTTTTTTAACTCTTTCAATATTTATAAACATGATTAGAATCGTATTGCTAGATGAAAGAGGTGTTTGGCATTGCTATTAGAAGAATTTATAACTATCCAAAAAAATGATTTATTGGAAATTACTATGTGCAAAAGCAGTTATGCTTTTGTTAAAAAAAACTGAAAAGTGATTTTCAATTAAAAAAAACTTATTCCAAGTGTTTAGTAAACTAATTCAAAATATGCTTTTTAAATATATTTTGACAAATAAGGTCATCAATTTATCTATATTAATATTTGCATTTATATTTTTATATTAATTGATTGATAGAAAAATTATTATCATACTAACATCATTAAAATAGTTAATATTTAATTTATCAAAGAATACTTATCAATATTACTCAACATAATTTATTATTAATTTCTAAATTAATTATTAAAAGAAAAAAAAAGAAAAGCTTAAATTTAATAAAATTTAATTATATCCAATCAAAAAATAACAATACATAAATATCTATTACTAATAGTTTAATTGTTCATAATATTACATTAAAATTTTTCAATAATGATTTTTTTTTTTTTTTTTGCATAAAGAAACTATAAGTAATATGATCTCGAATATAATCTATCCCTGTAATTTGACTACCATTTCTTTTATAATTTGATGAAATGCTTTCAATGTCTTCAACAATATCATATGGAATGAAGTTTGGATGGTGATCAAATCATATAAAAACTAGATTGTTTCTTGAATTTCTCTAAATATAATTATATAAAATCATTGAAGCAACGACAATATTTCTTTAAGCGACAAATGAAAATGTTGTTATATCTCGCAATATTTTCCATCTTACTTTTTAAACTCTAAATGTTCTCTTAATGCAACTTCTAAGAGATGAGTGTATTTTGTTGAAAATTTATTGATGACCACCCTTTGCCTGTTCACCTAATCGAAAATTAGGAAGATGATATCTTACACCTTTATAAGGTCTAAGATAGTCATTCAATTATGTATATTTTGCATCGACCAAATAATATTTTCCTGTATATTTCACAAAAAATATTATTATTTTATGAATGTTATTATTTAAAAATTTAATATGTAAACACAAATATATATGACCAAATGGCAGCTTTGAAAAAAATTAATTCTCTTCTATTGATTGCATGATAAAATATGTGAGTGTCACGTGTTGTTCCCTCTCACCCTACTAATACAAAAGTGAATTGTATGACAAAACTACATATAACCATTATGTTTTTTGTTGGAATTCATTTTCTTCTAATAAAATCATATTTGATCTTCTAAATGTACACGTGCATGTACATGAGCTCCATTAATGGCTCCAATGCAATCCTAAAAGGTAAATTCATTAAGATAAAAATACATTAGAAAATATATACATATGGCACAAGTTAAAAGATAAATACCTTAAAAATGTGGCATATATCTATCATCATGAAGAATTTTATTTAGAACTTCACGAAATTCAACATCAATAGGCCTTATCAAATCTTTAGCAAAAGACATAATGCATCAAATACTTCACTGAAAATTCTACTAGTAGTCTCACTCAAATGTTGGAAGCCTTCTTGAGCATTTCTATTTGATGACCCTTGAGCAGGTATGTATAAATAAGTACTCTTTTTGTCTCAAAAAGATTGTCCACCTTTTTGGATTGTCCCAAAATGCATGCCCACTTTCATTAAATAAAACATATTTATATTCAATCTTTCTAATTTACCTTATATTAATTGTTAACTTAGAAAACTATAATTACTTTCTCATTAGATATAATTGAGAGTATAAATAGAAAAATGTATTATAAATGATGAGTTGGCAAAACATTAAATACTTTTACTTAAACAATATAGCAAATGGATGGTGACAATTTTTTTAGGACAGAGGAAGTACATACTTTCTCAAGCACTAACATATTCCGAGAACTTTTCAATCAATAATTATTAACTAAATCACCTCATAACTTAATCACTATATCTTTCCTCATTCTGAACATATTTAAACATCACTTTTCATGACCTTACATTAGCTCTTGCAATCATTTCATTCCAGATTGATATGAAAACATTAATGGTTCTTATATATTTATAATTCATAATATTCTCCAATTACTGCAGTTTGCACATGTCATAATTTGTAAAATTTTTCTTTATTCATATCAATGTAGTTATAATCTTTAACCTTAACCATATCTAAAAATAATACAAAATAATTTTAATTCAAACTCACATAATATATTAAATAATTGCAAACTATGTAACACAAAAATTCTTATTGAGTCACGTTTCCTATTTTGAAAATATTTATGTGTTTCCTTATTTTCTACATTTCTCCCATATTTTCTTTTATAAATGTTTAAAAAATGTCATTTCCCCATGTCGTTTCCATATTTTTCTATTTTGACATTTTCCTTTCTATGCAACATATATTACAAATATCAATATACCACTAAAAAGATTTAAATAACAATAAAGTACAACTAAAAAAAAAAGTTAAAAGGCATAATAGTTTCATATTTATTTATAGATAAACATATAGTAAAAAAACATCCACACGATGAAATGAAAATTATTTTAATATCTATAAAATACAACTAAAGAATATATATAAAACTTTATATGAAATCAACCCTGATTTTTATTCTTGAATAAAATTGAAATCATCCCAATTTTTCTTGTGGAGTAATCATAGTGGCATAACTCTCTCTCTTTACTTTTTCTTCAAAAATATATGTTGCAAAATAATAAAGTTGATCGTTAATTACGACATTCGATTAAGATCATAGAAATCTTATATCAACCATAATTTCATCATGACTACGTCTCATGTCTCGATGAAGCTGTACCTCCTAGAGTTTTTCTTCCTTTTCTATCTTTCATATAGTAACTTGTTTGAGAATTAGTCTCACCATTTCTGTTATGTTTCTTCTTTCTTTTTTCCTCTTCCAATGTCTCTCTATTAGCATCTATACACTGATCCAAACTTTTTTCGAAGTCATTCTCATTAGAACCATCATTCCCTTCAAATAAGCCATCCCTCCCACCCATGTGTTATGATCATTAAGTTCAATCGTAAACTTGTTGAAAATATTCATTCCATTTCTTCAGTAACTAGTGCCTCCATACCTTATATCCATTTTCCCCACAAGTTCAGATTTAAGACATGTACTTCAAATTTTGCAGCTCTAAATATAACCTATAATAATTTTTTTTTGTTGGACTAAGAGGGTTAATCCTAAGTCTATGATCTCTTTTGATATTGACAAAGGAGATTGATCATTATTAATGGTTTATTTAAGTGTTGTTTTGCAAAAATTAGTAGGATTTTCAAGTGGAGTTGGATGGAGCTCTTAAACTCCAAGTTGACTTCTAAATCATGACCGCAATCTAAGATTCGCGACCGCAATCTATGTGAAGACTTGCTAGAAATCAGACAGGCGAAATCGCGGATCCATTCTTAGTCGCGACTCATTCAAAAGAAGGAGTCCAAAAGTGATAGGTTATTTAGCGGTCTGTGTCACGTTAGAGTCACGACTGTGACTTTCAAAGAGCCTCAAGAGGAAATCGAGTCCACAATAACAACTTGACAAGTGTTCCAAGTGACTGTTGGAAGACAAAAATCACAATGGCAACTTGTAGGTAGCGACTGTGAATCATGAAGAAAGAAGATGGTCAATCTGATAGAGGAATTCGCGTCCTAAGTCACGGCATATACAACAAAAATCACGACTGCTACATTTATGAGCAAGTAAAAGGCAACCACTATATTTTTCTGGTGAACTAATGAGAAGCTACCATGTGGACTAGTCGTTAGACATAAAAAAGGTTTTCCGCAACAAGTTTTGGCTCCCGTATGGAAATTTGGATTTCACGACCGCGAACGAGTAGTAGCGACAGCTAATGAAGCCTATCAAGCATTTAATACAAAATTTATCTAACATACTTTAGAGATTTGCTACCAGTTTTATTGCAATGTCTTTTTGGTGGGTAGAGGCTATAAATACCTCACCAAATAGATGTACATGCAAGAGAATTGATAACTTTGTAACCAAACTCTTGCAATTTTGCTACTCAATCTTCTCTATTCTTTTAAGTGATTGTTTAGTGTAAGCATAAACACAATTTGTAAACATTGCAGTGTGACCCTATAAAAACACTAAAAGTGGTTGTTGTGTGAGCCTTGAAAACACAAGTGTAAAGGTTGGTGTGTGAGCCTCAAAAATATAAGTGTAAAGGTTGTTGTGTGAGCCTCAAAAACACAAGTGTAAAAGTTAGATGTGAGCTTAGAAACACTATTTAAAGATAGTAGAACACCCAATTGAAGAGAATTGGGGAGTGGATGTAGGGTCAATTATACTTGAACTACTATAAATCTTGTGTTTTCCTTCTACTCATTTTCCTTCTTACCTTCTTGTTTTAATTTTTATACACAAATTCGACCCCCCTTCTTAGTGCCTGGGGCCAACAAGTGGTATCAGAGCCTAAACACTCAAACAACCCTTTATTGGTAAGTGAAAGATCATGGCCTAAGAGTGAATCCATTCACACCTTAAGCCTCACTTTGATGGTTCTAACTATACACATTAAAAGTATAAGATGGAAATCTATCTTGACAAAGATGTGGTGGACCTTTGGGATGTGGTTATCAAAAAATGAAAGCCATTCATAAAAGTAGTGGATGGAATTGAAGAACTTATCCCAAGAGAAGAATGGGTTGAAGCTCACCGAAGATTTAATGGAAAAAACAAAAGGGCAATAGCCATTTTTCTAAGCTTTCTCTCTAGGGAAGAGATTGGAAGAGTGTAATATTGTCAAACAACACATGCCATTTAGAAGACACTTGAGAACTACCATGAAGGCACAACTTTAGTTAAGTCAAGCTGATTGCAGATCTATGTCACCGAATGGGAACTCTTCATGATGAAGGACAATGAGAGCATCACAAAAATGAAAAATAAGCTCTTGTCCATTGTCACCAACATGAAGAAATTTGGAAAAGCTCTCACTATCTATGAGGTAAACATAAAAATCCTTAAAACTCTTCCTCTAGATAAATTTGATGCAGGAGTTTACAACATACAAGAGTCCAATCTAGAGATTAGGAAGGTGCCAACAGACGTTTTGATAGGCAAACTCTTGACTCATGAGTTGTCCTTGTAAAAAGATGAACAAATGAAAAAGCTAAGAGGCCAAGGAGATAAACCAGAAAAGGAAAGAAGAACTCTGGCTCTTAAGTCTTCAACAAAGGAGAAGGAGGTAGAAATCACCTCAAGCGATGAAGAAAGTGACAAGGAAGAAAAGGAGTTAGCAATGCTCTTAAAGAGGACAAATGAGTTGATCAAAAGAAGAAAAAGAAAGAAAAGGCTTCAAGAAGACAACTATTAGTCCAAGAGGGAAATCTAACGATGTCACTCTCTATGAATGTGGCAAGCAAGGCCACATCAAGTATGAGTGTCCCAAATTAAAGAAGAAGAAGAATAAGAGATAGGACAAGGAGAAGAAGAAGAGTTTTTTAGCCACTTGGGATAATAGCTCAAGTGAAGAAGAGGAAGAATGAGAAGTTATCAATATTTGTTTCATGGCACAAGAAGATTCCCCTAATGAGGTAAGTACTTCTTTTATTATAATTCTGATTTTAAATTTGATGAGATTGATGAAGAGCTTCTAGTGGCTCTAACCATGAGATATGACAAATACAAGTCACAAATGAAGTCTTACAAAAGAAAATGTCAAAAATTATAGGATGATTATAAATCTCTCAATAACATTATAAGCGAATTGAGAGCATCAAATGATGAGCTTGAAAAATTGGTGGATAGTTTTTCTATATCATCTTTTTTAATGGCTTCACTAAAAAAGGAGAATGACACTTTAAAGGGAGAAGTCATTGAGCTTAAAAGCTCAATCTCCAAGTTCCATAAAGGAAAAGAGGCCTTAGACACATTAATTGTGTCACAAAGACCACTACTAATTAGACATGGTCTAGGCTTCAATGAAGCCTTTTCATCTTCGCATACTATATTTGTTAGACCTTTAGAACCTCAAACCTCAAGTGTTAAGGTTATTGGGAAGAAAAATGCTCATAGCACTAAGCCTCCTAGGCCTAAGGGCAAAGGGAAGGCTCTCCAAAGCTCAAAAGCCAAGACTCAAAGAGCTAACCATGCCTATATGTACAACAAACAACTGCTCACTCTCATAAGAAATTCTCTACTGCTACTCATCATACATGTACATGCTTGCATTCACATGATCAAGGTATGAGAAAGCCTCACACTCACACTAAATTTGCGCAAAGGAGAAAGACTCGTAAGTCTAAACACCAATGCCATTATTGCATGAGATTTAGACATGTAAATGTTCATTGTTTTATTAGGAAGGCTCACCTCAAATTAGAGGACCCTTTAACCTCTAACCCTCTAAGACCTAAGTATGTTTGGGTACCTAAGAAAAGGTAACTCACTTTTGTGTGTAGGGGAGTGTGTCAGCCAACCAAACAAGTAATTGACATGTGGGTAGTGGATGTTCCAAGCATATAACTAGAAATAGAAAGCTATTCACGACATTGAAAGAAAAAGAAGTTGGAGATGTCACATTTGGTAATAATGCCAAGGGCAAGGTAATTGGCATTGGAACCATTAGTAAGAATGGATGTTCTTTAATTGATAATGTTCTTTTAGTTAGTGCTTTACAACACAATTTGTTGAGTGTAAGTCAATTATATGACAAAGGTAACAAAGTCACCTTTGACACAAGGGAATGCCGAGTCACCATTTTAGTAGATGATGAGGTTTTTTTCAAAGGTGGAAGGAAAGGCAATACCTACTCAATTAACTTAGACAATTTGGGTTGTGGCATAGAAGGCTTGGACTTGCAAGCATGGATCTTCTTCAAAGCCTATCCAAAGGAAAGTTAGTGGAAAGACTTCCCAAGCTAAACTTCTCCAAAGATAAGATATGCGGTCTATGCCAAATGGGGAAGCAATACCATGCCTCTCACAAAGCCAAAAATGTTGTAAGTTCATATAGACCACTTCAACTTATCCATATGGACTTGATAGGACCCACTAGAAGTGCTAGCTTAGGTGAAAAGTATTATTCACTAGTCCTTATAGATGACTACTCTAGGTTTAATTAGGTATCTTTTCTAGCTCATAAGAATGATTCCTTTGATACTTTCAAAAGCTTTACAAAAAGGGTTCAAAATGAAAAAGGTTACTTCATATCTTCTATTAGAAGTGGCCATGGAAAGAAATTTCAAAATAAGTCATTTGAAAATTATTGTTTGGAGAATGAAGTTTTTCATAATTTTTTAACTCCCAGAACACCATAACAAAATGGTTTTGTAGAGAGGAAAAATAGAACATTGGTAGAAATTGCTAGAACAATGCTCAATGAGTATTCTTTACCAAATTACTTTTGGGCCGAAGCCATTAATACGTCATGTTATATTGCAAATAGAGTTTTCAAAAGACCAATTCTCAATAAAACATCTTATGAGCTATGGAATGGTAGAAGATCCAAGATATCATACCTAAGAGTATTTGGATGTAAGTGCTATATTTTGAACACTAAGGTTAATCTTATGAAATTTGATTCTAAAACCAATGAAGATATCTTCTTAGAATATTCCACCTCTAGTAAAGCATATAGAGTCTTTAACAAGAGTTCAATGGTAGATGAATAGTCTATGAATGTCGTTTTTGATGAGTCTAGTAAACTTGATCTTAGGAAAGGTATTTTTATTGATGATCTTATAGGTGATCTTGAAAAGTTGAAATTAGAAGACATTACAAGAAGAGATGATAAAGACAAAGAAGGAGGTGAATCATCAAGAATTGATGAGGAACCACAACATTAACAAGAAGATCAACCAAGACAAGATCTACCCAAAGATTGGAGATTCTCCAACTATCATCCTAAGGACTTAATCATTGGTGATACTTCTAAGGTGTAAGTACTAGATCACAACTTAATCCTTTAGATAATAATCTTGCACTTATTTCTCAACTTGAGCTAAAATCAATTGATGAGGCTCTTGATGATGAGAGTTAGGTGCTTGCTATGCAAGAGGAACTAAACCAACTTGAGATAAACAAGGTATGAGAACTTGTCCCTAGGCCTAAGGAACACTTCATTGTAGGTTGCAAATGGGTGTTTAGGAACAAGTTAGATGAGTAAGTTTTCATTACTAGAAACAAAGCTAGATTGGTTGCTAAGGCATACAACCAAGAGAAAGGCATAGATTATGATGAAACCTTTGCCCCCGTTGCAAGATTAGAGGCCATTAGGATTCTTTTAGCATTTGCATGTCACATGAATTTTAAAATTTTTCAAATGGATGTGAAAAGTGCATTTTTAAATGGCATCATTGAAGAGAAAGTTTATGTTGAACAACCTCCTAGTTTTGAGTCACATTGTTTTCCAAATCATATTTTTAAATTAAACAAAACCTTGTATGGATTGAAACAAGCTCTAAGAGCTTGGTATGAAACGCTTAGTTCATTTCTCTTAAAAAATGATTTTAAGAAAGGAAAGGTGACACCACACTATTTATAAAAAAGAACAAACATGACACATTAATTGTTCAAATCTACGTTGATGATATCATTTTTGGTGCTACTAATGAGTCTCTTTGTGAAGAGTTGTTAAGTGTATGACTAGGGAATTTGAAATAAGCATGATGGCAGAGCTCAAGTTCTTTCTCGATCTACAAATCAAGCAATTTAAAGAAGGGATCTTCATCAACCAAGCCAAGTACACAAAGGAGATATTAATGAAATTTGGCATGAAAAGTTGTAAGGTAGTTAAAACTTCAATGAGTGGTACCATCAAGCTAGATAAAGATGAATCAGATAAGATGACAGATGAAAAGAGATATCGGAGTATGATTGGATCTCTACTTTATCTTACTGATTCTGGCTGGATATTATGTTTAGTGTTTGTATGTGTGCGAGGTTCCAATCCTCTCCTAGAGAGTCTCATTTAAATGTTGTCAAAAGAATTTTTAAGTATTTGCATGGCACTATACACTTAAGGTTATGGTATCCTAGGGATTCTTCTTTTAGTCTAATAAGATATTTAGATGCAAATTATGCAGGTAGCTTGTTAGATAGAAAAAGCACCTTCCGGACTTGTCAATTCATAGGTGAATGCCTAGTTTCTTAGTTTAGTAAAAAAATAAGTGTCGGTTGCCTTATCCATCGCGGAAGCCAAGTATATGGCTACGGGTTGTTGTTGCACCCAAGTCCTTTGGATGAAACAATAATTGAAGGATTTGGCAAAGTTATTGATCATATTCCCATTAAATGTAATAACACAAGTGCTATTAATCTCTCTAAGAATCCCATTCAACACTCTAGGAGCAAGTATATAGACATTAGACATCATTTTCTTAAAGAGTGATATTGTGTTATAATTCATTGACACAAATCATCAACTTGCAGATATTTTCACTAAACCTCTAAATGAAGAAAGGATGAACTTCATTAAGAGAGAATTAGGAATGTTTGATGGAAGCTCCCTAAAATGAAAATTTTTGATCTTGTGTGATATTGCTATGAGTATTGGTATTTGTTGATTTGAGATATTTATGTATGTATTTTCTCGTGGATCACAATTTTTCATTTTTTCAAACTTGGTTTTTCATTCTTATCTTTGCTAACTGACAATTCACGGTCGCTATCCTTCCTTTACAGTAGCGAATTACAAGTCAATTTCACTCGACTATCAAACATTAATTACTAGTCGTAAAATTTTCGCTCCAATGTGAATTTTGGTCAGTTTTCAAATTTTTTGACCGTTGAGGCAAGCATTCCTGAGGAAAATTTGTCCGTTACTCATATTTTTCAGAATTCATGGTCGCGACTCATGGATTCGCTAACGCGAATTAAAGTAACCGCCTAGACAATTAAGTGATTTGACTTCCAACCGTTTTCATTCTTCATTTAATCCATTTCTAGCCATTTATAATTGTTTTTACACCCCTTCAAAGGCTATAAATACCCTCTTCAATAGTGATATTCTCACTACTATTCCAAACATTTTCACTCTCTCAAATCTCTCTAAAATTCTACCATACTCTTTTCCTCTCTTCCAATGGCCCCCAAGAAAATTTCTAGAGCAGACAATGGCAAAGCAGTGGCTCAACCTTCTGGACCTCCTACCCTCTAACAAATGAAACGTGTAACCAAAGAGGAGAAGGAAAGGTACAAAGCCAACTCCTCCAAAATCATACTACCAAACAAAATTCCTTCATCCTTTCTCTTAGAGACATTCGACATCCATGATGAAATGCGAGTGTTCCTATCGAATCTCAAATGGAATGAGTTCATCTTTCGAGATGAACCCGGTTACAAGGAGGTGGTGCGGGAATCCAATTGAGCAAAAAAGCTGAATCTCCAATGGGTCAATACGGGTTAGTATTTCGGGCATTTGGCGACCCTTTTTGTATAACCTTTGACCAAATTTCCTCCTTTTTTAACTTGCAAATCGGAGAACACATTCCTTTCATCAACTCCGCACTTGACGTCATCTACTCTGAATTTTGGTAAGAAATTTCTATCGAATCCAAACACAATCCTCATTCCTCATTAGCCAAATACATTATTGTCCCTAGGCACCAAGAAGGGGGGTTGAATTGGTGAATAAAAAATTTAAAATAGAGATGAAGAGAAGAAGAAAGAATAATGAAGACACAAGGATTTTATAGTGGTTTGGGCAAAACTAACCCTACATCCACTCCCCAATCTCTTAATTGTGTATTTCATTAAATCAATGGTGTTTTCAAGCTCACACCCAACTTATTACAACTTGTGTTTTAATGGCTAACACACAACCTTACAACAAAGTGTTTTCTAGGCTGACACAAAACCTCACTCAAGTGTTTTAACAGGCTTACACTTAAACCTTTCTTAAAGTGTTTTTGCAGGCTAACACAAAACCTTACAATTTTGGTGTTTAATGCTCACACCTAACACATGTAAAGAAGATGAAGAAAATGAGTAGCAAAGATTAAGAGCTTTCAATACTTGCAATAAATTTCTTAGCAACCTTATTCATGGCTGTTTGGTGGGGTATTTATAGCCAAACTTCACCAAAGAGACGTTGCAGATCATAGCTCATTAAATCTTTGAGACTTGCTTAACAGATTTTGCATTTAATGCTTGTCAGGGTGAAATCGCGGTCGCTACTACCTTTCGCGGTCGCGAAATCCAAATTCTTCAAGAGAAACCCCGTTTGTTTCTAATGGCTAGTCCACGTGGCAGCTTCTTATTTGTTCACTAGGAAAATATAGTCGTTGTCATTTACCTACTTTCAGAAGTCGCGGTCACGAGTGTTTCTTGCACAGGACGCGACAGAGACCGTGAATTCAACTGCCAAATTGGTTAACTTTCTTCCACAAAGATCGCGGTCGCTACCAGTAAGATGTCTTCGCGATTTTTAACTTCCAACAGTCTCATGGGACACTTGTCAGGCTGTGGTTGTGGACTTGCTTCCCTCTTGAATTTCTTTGAAATTCGCGGTCGCGACTCAGTCGAGACTTCTAACTCGAATTCATCTGTGTCAATCTGACCTTTCTCTTTTCAAGGATCGCGGCCGAAAATGACACTGCGATTTTGCCTGCTTGATTTTCAGCATGTCTTGTCATGAATCGCGGTCGCGAATCTTAGGTTGCGGTCGCGATTTACATGTTACTTTGGAATTCATCAACTTCTTAATTTCTTCTTGAGAGAATGATTCAATTCTGCAACAACAACACTTATTTGAAATATTAGTGATGATCAATTTACTTTGTCAAGATCAAAAGAGGTTTTAAACCTAGGATTGATTATCCTAGTTCAACAATCTCCCCCTTTTTGATTTTGACAACTTAGATTGATCCAA
>CATIWR010208685.1:0-15659 GCA_949677035.1 Omphalea diandra | reverse complement strand
AATGAAAAAAAAAATTTTAATCAAGTCTTTTAAATGACAATGGATAGACTTAGAGAGAAATTTAAATGATTATTAATTGGGATGTGACATATATAATTATGTGCACATACGCATAACAAACAACCACAAAACATTCAATTCATATAAATAAATATGAATAAGCAATATAGCAAAATTATTTAATTTAGACGTTCAATTACAAGCACAAAACTCTCACTAACCAAACACATCAAAAGACTCCGCAACACCCATATCACAAACATATTTCTTGAAAACTATGGGTCTAAGTCTTTTGGTTAGAAAATCAGCTAACATTAAATCAGTATTAACTATTGAATCTCAATGTCTTATTTCTTTACTAAGTCGCTCACCGCAAGATATTTAATCTTCATATGCTTAGAACCACTCAAACTTTTATTGTTCTTAGAGAAGAACACAATAATGTTATTATCACAATAGATTCAAAGTGGTCTAGTAATAGAATCAACCATAAGCAAACCAGAAGTAAAATTCTTCAACCATATAGATTGTGTACTAGCACCATAACAAACAATAAACTCAGCTTGCATAGTAGAAGAAGTTGTAAGTGTTTAACACTTTTTCACGAAACAGCACCACCAGCAAGCATAAAAATATAACATGAAGTGGATTTCAAATCATCTTGACAGCTTGCAAAATCAGACTCCGAAAAGCCTATAAACCAACATATAATCCTTTGTCTTTTGCAAATATCTCATTACCTTTTTAGCAGCTACCCAATGATCCCACCTAGGATTAGAAAGATATCGACCAAGAACACCAACAATGTATGCAATATCTAGTCTTATACACACCTGGGCGTACGTCAAGCTGCCAACTGCACTTGCATAAAGAATATTATCCATGGTTTGTTTCTCTATATCACTTTTAGGGCACTGCTCCTTACTGAATTTATCTCTTTTCACCATAGGAGTATCACCACCTTTGCAAGATTGCATATTGAATCTACTGAGCACACGATCAATATAGGTCATTCGAGAAAGACCTAATAAATGACGAGACCGATCACAACAAATCTCAATACCCAAGACAAAAGATGTCTCTCCAAGATCTTTCATATCAAAAGTCCTAGAGAGTAACTATTTAGTTTCACAAATTATCCTCATGTCATTACTAGCCAACAAAATATCATCAACATAAAAAACAAGAAATATAAATTTACTCTCACTGATCTTCTGGTAAATGCATTGATCTATGTTGTTCTTTGTGAAACCAAGTGAAGTAACTATCTCATTAAATTTGAGATACCATTGACTAGAAGCTTGTTTAAGACCATAAATAGATTTCTTCAGCTTGCAAACTAAGTGTTTTTTATCACTTTCTTTAAAACCCTTTAGATGCATCATATAAACTTCCTCACCTAAATCACCATTTAAGAATGTCGTCTTAACATTCATTTGATGCAATTCTAAATCAAAATGAGCAACCAAGGCCATAATTATTCTAAAGGAATCCTTAGAGGAAATAATGAAAAAATCTCATTGTAATCTACACCTTCACACTGTGTAAACCCCTTAGCAACTAATCTGGCTTTAAATTTCTCAAACTTTCCTTTAGAATCCTTCTTGGTCTGGAATACCCATTTGCAATCTATGAGTTTATTATTATAAGGAAGTTCCACTAGTTTCCAAACTCTATTATGACTCATTGATGCCATCTCATCTTTCATAGCATCAATCCAGAAATCATAACAAACACCATTAACAATCTCATCATAAGATATAGGATCAATAACATTACCTATATTATAATCACCTTCACTAAGATAAACCTCATAATCATCTGAAATTGCTGACCTTCTCACCCTAACAGACCTTTTAACAGGTAATGATTTAATTACAACAGGCTCCGGAGGATTGTCAATAGGAGGAGGAAGATCAATTGCACCATCACCACCACCACCTACATGAACTGAAACCTTTACAATCCTTTCATGTGATAAAGGTAAAGGAATGGTTGCAATTTCATTTTGTACACTATGAATAAGTGGTTGATAAATGTCCAGATTAACAATATCCAACTCAAAAAACTTAGCAGTCATAGACTCTACAATCTTTGTACAACGTGTAGGATAATAGAACTTGTATCTTTTAGAATGGGTTGGGTACCCAATAAAGTAACAATTGGTAGTTCAAGGGTCAGTCTTTTTCTCATTTGGATTATATATTCTAACCTCAGTAGGACAATCTCAAACACGAAAATGGCTCAAACTACGTTTTCTACCAATCCATAACTCAATAGGTGTTTTAGGTACTGATTTGCTAGGAACACGGTTCAAAATATAAAGGGCAGTTTAATAGCCTCACCCCATAAAAATTCAAGTAAGTTAGACCTACTCATCATGCTCCTCATCATATCTTTCAAAGTACGATTGCGCCTTTCAGCAACACCATTTTGTTCAGGACTATCATACATTATATATTGAGTAATTATTCCACATTCTTGCAAATATTTGGCAAACTCTCCCATATATTGCCCAGTCTCATTATATTTGCCACATTTTCACCCCCTCAATCAGACCTCACAATTTTAATGATTTTTCCTAATTATTTCTCAACCTCAATTTTGAAAATTTTGAACATCTCAATAGCATTTGATTTCTTCTTTATCAAATATAAATAGTGATAATGGGAAAAATCATTAATGAAAGTAATAAAATATCTATTGCCACAAATAGTAGGTGAATAAAGTCTGCTAATATTAGTATGAATAATCTCCAGAAAATCTAAACTTCTATTAGCACATTTCTTTTTATTCTTAGTCAATTTACCCCTTATACAATCCACCCAAATATCTAGATCTTAAAAATCAAGAGAAGGAATAATGTCATCTTTTACTAGTCTTTCAATTTTTTCTCTAGATATATGACCTAAATGTTTGTGCCATAGTGAAAAATGACTTTTCTTTAATTAAGAATCGTTTGGTCATAACGTTGGCTTCATAATCTCTTGTATCATCCAAACACAGTCTATATAAATTATTGAACAAAACACATTCACGGATTAATTTAGAATCTAAAAACATATTAGCTTTTCCATTACTAATAGCAAAATGATATCCAATTTTATCCAAAACAGAAACAAAAACCAAATTTCTCCTAAAAGATGGAACATAAAAGGTGTTCTCCAAAACTAGACAAAATCCAAATTCTAAGATTAATCTAACTACTCCTACTTACTCGACATTTATCTCTAAATTGTTCCAACTCTAAGCTTGGATTCCCTTTCACTTGACTTTCGTTTGCTTATGAACCCCTATAAGGTAATAGCAACATGAACAGTTGCACCACTATCAAGCCACCAAAAATTTGGTGGTACATCAACCATATAAGATTCAAAGCAAACATAAGCCAAATGAATACCTTCATTTTTCTTCTTTAGCCAAGCTATGAATTGATGACAATCTTTTCTCATATGACCTTCTTTATGACAAAAAAACATTTCACTTTACTTTTGTGGATAACTCCAAAATCTCCCCTTCTCTTGGTCTGACTCCTACCATGCCATTTAAAATTTTGATTTCTTTTAGGAGCATAATAATTAGGTTTAAACTTACCTCTATCTTTTTTAGGATCAGCCCTAGGTTGTGTCAATAGAATGACAATCTCACCTTTTTTTTTCCTCGACATTGCTTTCACTGGTGGATTTAGTAGACTCATCATCACAAAGAGCATATTCTATCTCACTCATTCTCAAAACAAACTGAATGTCCTATTTTCACCTCTTAAAGTTTGTGCTAGTCAAAAGTTCAATAGTCGCAGTATTATTGTTAAGATTAAAGGAGACTGTTTGCGCAAAACAAAAGCATGTATTAGAATTGGGCTATATACAAAAATCAAATTTATAATTTAAATCTAGAAAATTCTGACATTACTACATATTTCCCTTTGGGCAGAACATGCACATGTAATATAATTTATAGTTATGAAGCACACAATTGATATCACACTAGTTTCGAGAAATCTATCTCTTTTGGGTAGACAAACTCTCTAGACTAATGTAACTCTAAGCACAAATAGCTTGATCTCAACAACCTGTCCCAAAAGCAATGCATCTAATAACCCCTTTGGGCAGATTATTATATACATTAATTTGGAACTATCTTTTCATTCCAACAAGCACTCCCAAAATCAATGCATCTAATAACCCCATGTGGGCCGGTTATTATATACATTGATTTGAAATTATCTCTTCACAAAAATTAAAAATAACTCTACGAATTTCAATGGATGTCCCACTTTGGTGGCAACACCCACATCAAGCCATAAAATTATTTTTAATTAGAGATTTATAATAGCCCAATTAAAATACATACTAAATACAAATATATATTCTAAAAATATATAAAGTACTAAGCACAATATACCTTAATTTCAAACACATGATTATTTTCTCATATTTGTGTAAAATAAATATTTATTATTTATTTATTTAATTTTATCACAAAATTAATAGCACTAAATAATAAACTGATAATTAACTATATATAATAATCACCTATATATATATATATATATATATATATATATATATATATATATATATATATATATATATATATATATATAATCATTGAAATAAAATTAAAATATATCATGATGAACATGAATATAACTTATTTATCTAAATATTAGTCCGCATATATATCTATGGATAATATATTCAGTTGAGTTGGTTGAGCACTGAAAGTTGAATTCTACGGTTGTGGTAGGTTCAATTTTTTTTTTTGGCATCACAAATTTGCCAGAAAAAAACTTTTTCGCTAACACGGGTTGAACCTGCGACCTGCTATAGATTGTCCCCCTCACGAACCGTCCGAACAAACAAAAAAATGTGTGATGGTAAAGGCAGATTTAATATATCAAAAGGGCAATCGACCATGGTGGGATGCCCTAGGTCTAGCCAAATTTTTTTTTTTTGTTAACAATACAAAATATTTAGGGTTCTAAATCATGTACAAATCAGGCTCTGATACCACATGTAATAATTTTTGGATATAATACATAAATTTAGAATAGAAATATTAACAATTAAGCGAAAACAAATTGCGCACTTGTTTGGGCGTTGGATCCCATATCGCTCTATTCCATAATTAAGATCACTGAAAATTGAACACTAGAATAATAGGTTAGAAGAGTTGAAAACGAAAGATAAGTCTTCCTCTCCTTGACCTTCTCACAATACGGCTACAATATATGTAGCAACTACGGTTATCAATATAAAGGCGGAAGAGGGGACCTAACCTATTTATAATAAATTTTAACAGACTCACCCATCACAGGTCCATGTTAAAATAGGCCTACATTGACCGTATTTCATATCGGCCCACAAAAGATGTCACAAGCTCATAACTTAATTTATCACATTTTAATTGAGTTTACCCCTAATCAATAAACTATATTATTCAGTCTGTTTTATAAATAATTAAAATAAGTTCATAATTAATATTAACACACATAAAAATTCCAACGTTTATGCTATCTATCTATTCACGTGTGAGAAAACTAAATGTAAGCATGTAACTAAACAAACTAACTAATACACTGAACAAATAAGTCAGTCAGCTCTACAAATTACTTTGCTAATATTATGTTTAAAAGATATTTTAATTTCCTGGCACCACCGTTGCTCCAGAAACCTCTTTTGAACCCAACGGCCCATCGCTCAGGGCAGGGCCATAAGCAAACTTGGATATGGAAGAATGTACAACTTTATACTTTCCAATAACTTACGTTCTGACAGTTTGGTATTGCTGTTAAAGAATGGTATGATCAGCTTTCACAAGCATGAAAAAATGTGGAAATCTCTACACAGATCAAAAACAACAAAACCATCAATCATCCAGTACCAAGATTAAATCTTTAATCAAATAAGAAAAGAAAACGCAAACAAAGATTGCAACTTTGCTCAGATTTTCTAGGGTTTTGGGTCTCCCTTAGTTTTGCCAATTGGGTCGGGTTGGCTCAATGGAGTCTTTTCCCATCTGCCTGTGAAGCCCACTCTCTATCGACAACACATCCAATACCCATTACATGTTACTATGTTGTTATAGACTTCTCCCTGTCCCCCGTTTGCTATGAGTCCCAGACCAGTTGTTTTGTTTTGTTTAATAATGGTTTTTTCTTTTTTCCACATAAAGGAAAGGTTTTAAAATATAGTGGTGCAGATGAATTAAGACTGCTGTGGAGGGGCAACTCAGAAATCAACTCAATAAAAAGAAAGATGGCAATGAAAATTTTGGTTTGATAAATATGACGCATGATTAGAAAAACAAGTAAAAAAAATTTATCTCATTTCATTATCAGAATTATTATAATCAAGACCAACATATATAACTAATGAATGATAATCTCAGAAACACATTAACTGAGAATCTACCCTAAATTCTGCAATTGAATATGTCTCACTTCGTGTATAAACCTGAGACAGACTTCTAAATAACAAAAGAATTTGATTAATGTAAACCCAGCTCTACTGAAAATGGTCACAAGGAATTCTGCAAACTTTTGTTTGATCTTTGTACATTTTTAAAAGGAAATAAAATCGTGTTTACGATGTGAGCTTGTAGATGTTCTCAACTAATAAAATAATTTTCCGTCTCATTATTTCAGAATGCCATGAAAACAAAAGTAATTTTTTACTTTACCAGGTGCAGTTGTACGCACAAGGATTTTTTTCATAAACAGAAGCATGGAAATGAGGTAGCTAAGAAGAGGAAATATGATATTTTATACAAACAAAATAGCAAATGGCAAGTGTTTAATCATAACAGCAAATAGAAGCAAGGAGAAACTGAACAACACCTAAAAACATAAAAGATTATGCCTGACATGGTGTCCTCGACCCCACTGCGCGGCAATATTGAAGTAGCCAATGACATACATAGCCAAAATTATTGCTAAAAACCCAGAAACATATCCAATAATTGCTGTTTTCCACGAAAACCATGTCTCCCAATTATCGCTTTCCTTGGGCATAATTGTCTCTATTGGTTTTGATTCTGGAGAAACCTTCTCACATGGTACTTGAATTTGCATTCCACACAAATTACTATTGTTGGCATAAAAATTTGGATCATTCATCCTGTCCATCTGCGGGCCTGTTGGAATGCGACCTTGTAATTTGTTGTTACTCAAGTCCAAGTAATTGAGCTGCAAGAGATTTGCTAGTGTCTGAGGGATTTCTCCAGAGAGATTGTTGTGGGATAGATCTAGGACCTCCAATCTTTGCGCATCACCAAAACTCATCGGAATGGTTCCATAGAGTCTGTTATTCGACAAGTTACACGACTTCAATATCCTTAAAGCTCCAAGACTATCAGGAATTTCACCAGTTAGTTGGTTGTTTGATGGGTCCAGAAAAGTGTACATTGCAAGGTTTCGGTTGTCTAGACGTCGGTTGAACTTCTTCCACGACACTACCAAACCAGTCACGTTACAGTGCCCTTCCAACCGAAAGTGAGGAAAGAGACCTTTGCGAAGGATACTTGATGAGGGATCGTGTTCATTAATCATCCCTGAAAGATTTCCCAGATGGGGAGGGATTTTTCCACATAGGTTATTGTTAGAGAGATCAAGTATTTGAAGAGCATTAAGATTTGAGAGGTTAAATGGACCCTTCTATATAATTATCTCTAAGATTCAAGAATTGAAGAGAAGAGATTCGGAAGATAAAAGGTGGAATTTGGCCTACAATATTGTTGCTTTGAAGATCAAGGTAAGCGAGCTGGCTGAAATTTGACAAGCTTTGAGGTAATACACCAAAAAACTCATTACAGCTTAAAGAAAGCAATCTTACACCCAATGGAAATGTTACAGGAATCTTCCCAGAAAACTTGTTGAAGGATAGATCAAGATATCTCAATGAAGAAATCTGATTGAAAATCTGGAATTCATTATTATAGCTTGAAAAGTTGTTAAGTGACAAGTCGAGCAAATTTAGTTTAGACATATTGGTGATCGATAAAGGCACCGGTCCGAAGAAGTAGTTTTCGCACAACACTAGTTTCACCAAATTAGTGGCTTCACCAATAGAATCTGGCAATAATCCTGAAAAGTTATTACATGCCAGGATAAGATCTTGTAATTTATTGGATTGAAATAAACCAGGTGGAAGAGCACCTGAAAGCTTGGTTTTGGACACGCACAAATACACAATATTCTTTTTCTCGGCTAGCCATTTAGGAAAGGTTCCTTGAAGGTCATTCTCACTCAAGTCTAAGTATGAAAGAAAGGTCTGATTAGAGAGCAAAATGGGAATTTCCCCAGAAATATAGCAAGACCTCAAAGATAATGAACCGAACATGTTTCTGGGTACTAATTGGCTCATATTTTTCAAAGTTAATATGTTCTCTCCAACAAACAAACCGTAGAAGTTCATGTCCAACAACCATATTGGTATCTCCCCAGATAGAAAATTATTTTCTAGCGCCATATCAAGCCTTTTGTCCAGCTTTTGAGTTGATGGAGGGATCTCTCCAGACAAATTGTTGTCACTTAACGTTAGCCATTGAATATTAGAGAGATTTCCAACGTCAATAGGTATCTTCCCACTTAAACTATTCATTGACAAGTCCAGGATCTGTATTTCTTTCAAACGTACCAGTGAGGCTGGAATTGGCCCTGAAAATTTGTTCCGGAAAGGAGAAGTGACGTCAAATTGGTGAGGTTTCCAATCTGTACAGGAATCTCTCCGTGGAGCAAGTTATCATCCAAGTCCAGATCCCTCAAGTTGGAAAGTTCACCTATGTTGCTGCCTAATGTCCCTTCAACCGAATTATTCGCCATGTTTAGAACCTCCAGATGCCTTAAAGAAAACAACTGGGGTGGTATGGACCCATAGAAGTCATTTCCAACCATACGAAGTAGTACTAGGTTAGTTAAGTTGGCAAGCCCGACACCCGGAATTTCACCATGTATGCCATTAAAAGAAATGTCAAGTGAGGCAAGTGTTTGCAAGTGAAAGAGTGGAGATAGAACAGCAGATGGGACGAGGGTATTGAAGCCTAGTGAGGGAGTTATGTAACTGAGCTGAAGAGCAGTCACCTGTAGATAATCACAGGAGATTCCATCCCACCGACAGCAGTCAGAAGTGGAGTTCCGCGACTCAAATATATTGGAGGAGGAGGAAGAGGACGTTGTGCTCTGCTGCAGGAATAGAAGCTTGAACTGGAGAAGGGCTTGTTTTTTATATTGAGGGCAGCAGAGACAAGGGTTGAAGACGAAGAACAAAAAGCAGGGTAATAACCAGAGACTGATTTTGGCCATTTGTTAATACACTTTGAATATTATTTTTTTATTTAGTCAGAGATATATAAAATGAAAATAGCAGAGGAAAATTTTGATAATATAATTCTCAATTTGTTGTGAACACCTTTAACAGTGAAAAATATGTTCTTTTTTTATAATGTCAAGTCATGGTGTCAAAATCATATGGAAGGGAAATACGTCTGGTAGAGGGAAGGGACCAAGAAAGGCACCACTTTGACTTTTGGAACGTTTACTCCGTCAACACCCTCATTTACCACCATCCACCAAACAAATTGTGGAAAATTTTGTTCCACATTATGGGATTAATAATTATAGTATAAGAATAATGTTGTATTTTAATTATAAATATTTTTTATTTTTTTATTAGTTTTGTATACAATATAAATATTACACCTAGATGTAATTAAGTATTTTCCTTTATTTTAATGAATTTCTATTTTGTCTCAAAATTTTGACAATATAAACTTTTAACTTATTATGAACCCTTTTTATCTTGAAAGAAATAAGTTTTTTTTTGTTTAAAAATTACATTGGTTTTCAAATATTTCAAAAAATTCAATCAAGGAGAAAATTAACTTTTAGATTATTTTAAAATATAATTTTTATTTTAGATCTATTTAAAGATAAATCTCAATTGCAAATTATTAATGCATATTGTCTACATTCAATTGTTAGATGAGATTTATTTTTAAATAGATTTAAAATAAGACAAATTCTTAAATAATGTAAAAAAAAATTTTGAAATAAAATTTTATCCTTAGTTGAGTTTTTTTAAATAACTAAGACCCTTATTTTTCCTAATACTATCTCACGTCATGTCATGATGTGAATGTCATATTTTTCTTTTTTTCTTTTTTTTTTGTTTGAAGAACGTGGGTTTTTTTTTTTTAATACATGGAAAAATGGTGGTATTATTACTTGTTTGTTGATATAAAGATATATTAATAGCATAAAAGACAAATCTTAAGAGTTTAGGTACAAGTAAAAGTTAATAATGACAAAGAATAAAAATACAAATCATGAATAATAGTTAATTAGTTCTGTTGATTTAGAGACATTGGACAATTGCTGAGTTAAAACTTTCAGAAAAAGGTTGTGAATGTAAACTTAATTTTAAGTAAATTTAATAAAAGAAATTAATAATATACCACAGACAACTATACAGTAGTGTTGAGTAGATAAAACAAAATTTATTATTTATTTCTTAAAAATATTAATCATTTCTATCATCCCTGTAAGATTTCCTAGAGTTGATGGGATTTTTCCAATAAGTTTATTACAGGATATAGATCAAGTATTTGAATTTGATAGATTTCTTGGAATGGTAAAGTCACAGAAACCTTCCCAGAAATCTGTTGAAGGTAAAATCAATATAAACCAATGACGAGTTTGGGTTAGACATTGGAAACTCATTGCTTGAAAATCGGTTGCCTGACAAGTCTAGCAACTGTAGTTCAAGTAAATTTGAGATGGATGAGGGCACTGATGCAGAGAAATTGCTATCTAACAATATGAGTATTCTCACTCTAGTGGCTTCACCAATAGTGTCTGGCAATAATCCTGAGAAATTATTACTTGAAAGGATATAACTTTTGAAATTGGATAAGCAAGACGATAGAGAACCTGAAAACCTGTTAGCTAATGAAAACAAATATGATATCTTTTTCAGCTAACCATTCAGTGAAATTTCCGCGTAGAGGGAATTATCACTTAAGTCCAAGTAAACAAGTTTGGTCTGGTTGGGGAGCCAAATGGGAATTCTCCTTGAAATGTCACAAGATCTCAAATATAGTAGAAATAACGTACTCCTTGGTATCATGGTCACGTTCTTCAATGAAAGCTTGTTTCCATCAAGATATAATTCCAACATGTTCTTGAAGTCAAGTAGCAATGATTGGACCTCACCAGAGAGCAAGTTATTTTCTAAAATAAGTACTTGCAACTATTTCATCTTTTGGAAAGAGAAAGGGATCTCTCCAGAGAGATAATTGTCATTTAGACATAAAAATGAAATCTTGAAGAGATTACCAATCTCTGTTGGTATTCCCATGGTAAAATGATTATATCCTCAATCCAAATATTCTAACTCTTTCAAGTGAAGCAGTGATAATGGTATTAATCCAGAAAAGAAGTTGTGGCGAAGAGAGATTTTGCAAACTACTGAAGTTTCCAATCTGTAAAGGGATCTCTACTTGGATTAAGTTATTGTCCAATTGGAGCTCCTTCAAATTGGAAACATCATCTAAGTTGCTACCTTGTAATGTGCCTACAATCAAATTATCTCTCAAATCAAGACGCGCAAGATGTCTTAAAGAAAACAAGTGAGGAGAAATGGAACCACCAAAACTATTTCTATCCATAAGAAGGTCAATCAAGTTTGGCTAAATTGACAAATCCAACTCCTCAAATATTGCCATGCATATTAATGTTACTAATTGACATGAAAGGAGTGTTTGCAATTGAAACAATGGAACTAGAACATATGATGTTACAAGACCAGCCCTGTTTAAAGCTTGGGACAAACAGATATCTGATAGATAAAGATGAGTAAAGGAATTGAAACCAAATTTATTTTTCAGATTCAGCAGTTGCAAGAAATAAGTGAAGGAATTGAAACCAAATTTGTAAGAAGAGGATCGATAGCATGATATCTACCTTTACATGGGTACTCGGGAAGGCAGAGGTACGCAAAGTCTCCTGAGTTTCATCCACTATTTTCCGCTTTGGTATGCTTAATATGAATGCTGCCTGATCAGCAGTGGCAGCCATAGATGTGATCCTGTAACCACTTTCCCATCGCCGATGTATTCCTTTACTTGGGGACAAAAAATCAAGCTCCACGACCTTTTGCCAGTGAACCCCGAAGAATTTTATATGGATTAAATATTAAAATGTCCTTATATTTTGTATAATATATTAATTCCTTCCCTTTTGCCTAAAATGTCTAAAATAAGATTCAAATCAAATTTCCTTGAAATCATGTGGTCAAGAATATCCACTACTTCTTCAGCTTCATCTAATTTACACAATCTGAAAAATCAAAGTGAAACATATAAACATCTAGATCAAAATCTCTCTTAAAGCTTCATATTCATAACCTCCAAAGCATGCTAAATATATCCAGCCTTACACAACTCATTTGCCATAATTTCAACTAGTTTTAGCTTATTTCCATCTACAAGAATAATTAATAAGAAATTGAAAAGAGGTATGTTTAGTTCCAACTAAAATTTCACTTTTATGATATCAACAATACTTAGAATTTTATTATATAATTTGAATTTTGCGTAATTTATAATGAAAATCAACAAAACACCTATATTGATCTTGCACTTAGAAACTTTATCTCTTGCAAGATATTTTTCATTAAATTGATTGAATTAATTTTGCCTAGATTATGAAGGATTTCCTCGTAAATGAAAATCATGAGGCTTGAAATTGAGTTGCTTAACAGTTTTAATCAAAAGTGAAAAGCAATAATTTCATTTGGTTGATGAAGGAGAGTGTGAAAGAATCTAAGCTGGAATAAAAGTAGCAGAGAAAAGTAGTGAGTTAGAGGAGACAAGTAAGGATGCAAAATAAAGAATTGAAAAATTAGAGATGAATTTTCTAGAAAAAGAGATAGATGATACCGGTGCTATGAATAGTAAAACAAAAAAGAAGAGCATTTGAGACATGAAGAGAAATCCAGTCAGACCATTTGACAAACATAATAAGTATAGTTGATGATATCACCAGATAATTTCAATCGATTTTGGTTTGAATTTTGTTTGAGAGATTTATGTTTAATGTATTTCATGTTTTTATCTTTTTTTTTTTTGTATATGTAATTAGAGGCAAACAAATACCAGATCGAACCGAAAAAATTGATCAAACCAAGCTGGTTCGGTTCAATTCAGTTCGATCTTTTAATAAAATCAGTTTGTTCAGTTATAATTTTAAAAAATTTCGATTTTCGGTTCAGTTTTTTAGATAGAAAACCGAAAAAACCAAATTAACGAAAATAATAAATAAATTAAATCAATTTGAATTGAACCAGATTTAAAATACATGTAATTTAATTGAAACAAACCGAACCAAACTTTATAAGATCGGTTCGGTTCAATTTATAGACACATAAATTTTTGTTTAATCGGTTCGATTAATTTGATTTTTTCAAAAATTTTAGTTCAGTTCAGTTATAAATAAAACAAATTCGGTTTATTAAAATTTGGTAAAAAACCAAACTGAACCCTGTTTACTCACCCCTATATGTAATTGGTTGATAAAAATAAAATTTTATATAAAAGTAAAGGCATTATAAATATTTTAAATAAAAATGACTTTCATAATATTTTAACTAGTCAGTCAAAAAAGGTGTTTGTGCAACAAACACAACTAATTGAGGAGTTTTACCCCATATTTAGGAAGTTGTTTAGGGAAGAAAAAAATAAAGAAGAAAAATAAATTTTATTTTTCTTCATTTATTTTCTCTCTTCATATTTGGATAAAAAAGAGAAAAAATAAATTTATTTTTTCAGTATCAATAATAAGAATATAAATTCATTATAATTTCTTTTAATTATCATATTTCCTCTCTATTTTGAGGAGAAAATAATGAAATGAAAATAAGAGTTATTTTCTTCCTTTTTTATTTCTCTTCCATTACCAAATAATAAAAAGTTGGGATCTTTCTTATTTTTTACCTATATTTTTCTTCTCTTTTATTTTATCTCATTCCAAAGAGAGGATTAAAGTTATATTTTTGAGTCGAAGGATTAAATATGAAAAATGTAAAAAGTTCAAAGTGCCCTTAATGGATTTTTCCATCATTATAACTTATGGCCTGACAGTTTGTATTGGATTAAAGGCTAATTTGCCTCTTAAACTTTTTTAGCCAGTTCAATTGAGTTTAAAATTAATTTTACAGTGTATTAACTCTGATTTATTAAAAAATTAGTCTGAGTAAACCCTTATTTTGACTTTTTAATGGGCGTGCATCACACACACTACTATGGAGAGTAAAATATTAAAGTTAAATTATTTTAAATTAAAAAAGAAAACAAAAGATTCTTTCCTGATAAGACACAATAATCCCAATTTAAACTCCCCTTCTCCACTTGCCATTGTCAACCCTTCTGCTTCTTTGTTCTCATCACCCACACAAAATAGTTACTGCTAAAATATGCTCTCATAAGCCAAAATCACTGAAACAAAGGAATGTACAAGAGCTAAAAAAATCCAGAGACCTGTTCGTTTTTCTGATTATGAAGAAATAAAAAAATCCAACAACCAAAAGTTGCTAATGTCTTCATCTACAAATAACGAACTCCATGATTTCTATGTAGTCAACTCTGCATTAAATAAGAAGCCAGATTAGTGAATTCCATCTTTATTCCCGGTGATAAATCAATCTGTCAAAAAGATGGCCTTTCATAGCTGTATTGCACCTTCTTAATCTCTGATGAATTAACGAGCTCATTTCATTTATCTCTTTCTCTAATCAAATAGCCGGTCTCTTCGCAATTTCTTCCTTCTTATGGGAAATTGATGATCGAAAAGTTATAATTTTCCCTTGAATAATTCAGCGTTCTCAGAATCTAAGTTATCAATAGGACTATCCATGAGCTCCCATGTGTTGATTGTTGAATTATGGTGGCTCATTTGATATCCCACATCGGAGAAATAACAAAGAGAAGAGAGTTCTTTTTGTTATAAATAGAGCCTTAATTCCTTTAGTTTGATAATCCCAAAAATTGTCTACTAATCTCTTAGGCAATTTTCAATATTTCTCCCTCTTTTGTAATATTTCACTTTGTAGTCATTTTCTTAGTGAAATATAATTTTGGTAGTGTTCGAGGACGTAAGCATATTTAGCCGAACCTCGTTAAATTCTGGTGTTCTTATTTTGTCTTTATTTTCAATAGCTATTTTGTAGGGTATAGTTATAGTGATATATTGTGCTGTTAAATTACTATTAGGGTGATTCTGTCTAAGGAGATTGGGTTTTAAGTGGAACCACTTGTGACCCCTCCAATCTTTCCTGGGAATCAACTATAGTGTGGTTTTACAGTACAATCTTTCACTCTCTATTCACCTATAAATTTATTAGGTGAAATTGGTGGGTGAAATATTACCCTTATTCCACAACAATTGGTATCAGAGCCTGGTTACTCTTAGTATGCTCTGTGGTTGCAGTTTAATCTGATCTTCCACATCAGAAAACATTTCATTGGGCTAATTGTATTCTGTTTTGAAGGCTATTGGAGAATTTTGTAATCGAAATGGAGAGCTCTTTAAAATTATCCACACCTACCACGTCGACAGTTTCATCACAACCTATCTGGGCAAGAACTGTCGTGGCAAATTCAAA
>CATIWR010208681.1:0-66158 GCA_949677035.1 Omphalea diandra | reverse complement strand
AGGGGAAGAAGAATGAGTAGAGATGAGACAACGATTTATAGTGGTTTGGGTATAATTGACCCTACATCCACTCCCCAATCTATCAATTGGGTATGTCACTATCTCAAGGTGTTTTCAAGCTCACACCCAACTTGTACAAATTGTGTTTTGATGGCTCACACACAACCTTACAACAATGTGTTTTTAGGCTAACACACAACCTCACTTAAGTGTTTCACTAGGCTCACACTTAAACCTTTCTTGAAGTGTTTTTACAGGCTAACACTATAACCTTACAACTTGGTGTTTAATGCTCACACCTAACACTTACAATTTCATAAAAAAAAATTGAAGAAAATGAGTAGCAAATATTGAGAGCTTTAATTACTTGTAATAAATTTCTTAGCAACCTTCTTCATGGCTGTTTGGTGGAGTATTTATACCTAAACTTCACCAAAGAGACATTGCAGACCTTAGCTCATCAAATCTTTGAGACATGCTTACAGATTCTGCATTAAATGCTTGACAGTCTCAATTCGCGGTCGCTACTACTCATTAGCGGTCGTGAAATCCAAATTTCTGAAGGAAAATCTCGTTTGTGTCTAATGGCTAGTCCAGGTGGCAGCTTCTGATTAGTTTACCAAGAAAATATAGTCGTTGCTCTTTAAACTACTTTCATAAGTTGCGATTGCGAGCTTTATTGTACAAGATGCGACATAGGACGTGAATTCGTCTGCCAAAAATGGTTATCTTCTTCTTCACAATTCACGGTCACTACCAATAAGATGCCTTCGTGAATTTTGACTTTCAAAAGTCTGCTGGAAGATGTGTCATGCTATGACTGTGGACTTGCTTCCCTCCTGAGTCACTTCAAAATTCGTGGTCGCGACTAGGGCGTGATACACACCGCGATTTCGTCTGTCAGTTTTGAACTCTGTCATTTGGATGAATCACGACCGAGAATGGCTCAAAGATTTCGGCTGTCTGCTTTCTAACAATGCTTCTTCACATATCGCGGTCGCGAATACAAAGTAGCGGTCGTGATTTAGAAGTCATTTTTCATACTTGAGAAATTTCGAGCTTCATCCAACTTCCAACTTTAGATAAAAACTAAAGGCTGCAAAATAACACTTATTTGAAATATTAGACATGATCAATTTCCTTTGTTAAGATCAAAAGAGGTCCAAGACTTGGGTTAACTACCCTAGTCCAACAAGTATAATTTAAATATTACAATTTATTTTCAGGTACAATTTGGATAACAATAAGTTTTCATACACTTGTTAAGCGTTTTAGAAGATAGATTTATGACATTATCTTAAGCCTAAACTATAATACCCTAAAATTTAGGGCCTCTTTTACCTAAATAATCTTTTTGTTCCCTGAATCATGGAGTCTAGTAATACGAAACCTTAATTAATTTGATCCTCAAGATTTCTGTATAAACTAGTAAGTGAAAATAATGAGTATAAAACTTAGTAGAGGATAAATCAATAAATAAAATATGTAATAAATTTACTTTTTCATACTATTTATAAGTATATCAAAACTATACTTAAATAATTAACATAATATCAAAAATTCAATAAATTGCACAATAAGCATTATTTTTAAAACTCTCTTGAAAGTCAAGCTGAAATCATACTATGAACCTATATAAATCAAATATCTCACTTTCCTAAACTCAAAGTTATAAAACTATGTAATTTTTTTAAATAATATACTTATATTCTACGTCCAAGACATAATAATTAAATCTACAATCAATTATAAATTTTGAAATGTTGTGGATAACAATTATAATAGGCACCCATATATAAATCCTACTTATCAAAACTGACATATTGGGGAAAATAATGACGCTGATAGCCCAAGAATAAATATTAGCTGGTCATATGCATGCGCAGAGCTACCTGCACTGGGCAATCACTTGATATATGTCGCAATGGCTTTATGTATATCACGCATTGTCGACATAGACAGTAATAAAGCAATAATGTTTATCTAATAGACTTATATTATGAGTGCATTTAAACTATTATTTTCACATAATAAAATCCAAAATAACTTTTTAACTCAAAATCATGAGAGAACATATTAGTAGTTAATAAATCTAAAATATCTTTCTATGTATCAATTTCAATAGACAATAAGTTCATTTCTAATCTCTTATAAAAAAAATAATCTAAAAGAAACAAATCCAAAATCATACGTTGATATAGTCAAATCAAAATCCATAATATTCTAAATACATCAATTCACCAAAACTTAGTATCAATATAATCATTCATAAAATTATTCTAAAAATGTTTGTTTAATTCAAAATTTGTCCAAAACATATTTATTCACTTATCAAACTTTAATATCAAAATAATCATCTCATAAAATAATTTTGAAAACTGATCTTAAAATCATAAATCAATCCAAAGCATACATACATACATATTACTTTAAAATAAAATACTTATTAAAAGTTTATCCACTCACCTGGATTGCACGACTAAAATGACTACCTTTCACCCTAATTGCTAATTTTGATTCTAACAACTATTCTAACTATTCACCCTATAATTTAGAAATCACTTCCATATACCTCCTTATAATTGTTATCTAATTCTACTATCATTTATGATAATTCTATTCACTTATCTTTTTATTAAAAATTAATTAATCTACTGAAATTTCAATAGAATTGCATCTATAAATTGAACTATTTCTCTCATAAAATGAGTCTAATTCCTGTAAAAAATCACATTATAATGCCCATTCAAAGCCTCCAATTATTCAATATATTATTCACTTTCATTCCATAATTTCATCAAATTCAAAGTAAATATTTAAAATTCTCAATCCATTTCTTATGCATAATTTTCTAACAAATCTCAATTTTTCAATTGTTAACTCTCATAAATTCTATTAAACAAACTTACTTTATTAATTCATCTAACCTTATAATCAAGTCCAATAATTTCAATTAATCCCAACTAATTCTCTAATATTTATCACTTAATTCTAAAATTCCATTTTGATCACAATATCCTTAAACAACATCTATAATCATAATTAATACTATTAATCTCTTCAAGTATAATTAAATCCTCCAGTTCCATAAATTGTCTCAAACCACAATTTAGTCTCAAATTAACTTAACTACCCTAATAAATATTCTATTAACTCCATAAATACTTTAACAATTTCATAATCCTTAATAATTGTATTAATTCCAACTAATTCCTCTAATTAAAGTAAACTCTCTTAATTTTCATAATTTAATATAAAATCACCATTAAAACTCAATTCTTCTATCCATAAATTAATTAACATAATCATATATTTTATCTAGTCCATTCTCATGCTATTAAACATATAATAAACATTAATTTCATAATTTTAAACCCAAATTATAATTATTGTAAAATCAATAAAAATTCATAAAATATCATTGAAATATCTATAATTTTTTATAATTATATCATTGTGTTTGGGATGACGAGCATAATATTCTATCCCAATTTGCCTACTGGGCCTCGCCAGAGTTGCCGTAAGAACACCTTACACAGTGGCTGGAGTTTACTGCTAGTAATAGGTGATAACACCACTCATACCAAAGTGTAGATCATCCTTCCAAGAGTTCGTGGAAACTTATGGCGTCATCATATGAGATAATATTTGTCCAAAAACTAAAAATAATAAGCTTTGACTGAAATTTTGACTAGTTACTACTACTGGTACAAGTGGTTTGCGATGACGAGTTAGGTACCAATCAAAGCTAGGCTTACAAGCTTTCCAACGCCACTAACCACGCTTAATTTGGATATTAGAATAAAAAGATATGAGGATTTGGAATTTGTTGACTGAGAAATCACATTTTCTTCTCATTCCACCACTGCTGTCGATTCTACCACTGTTGGTCGCCTCCTGTAGGTGAGGGGAGCCATTGGTGGTTGCTGTGTTAGTCGGTGGTGCCCTGAGCAACCCCTTCTCCTCCTCTTGACCTCTTCCTCTCTTTCCCTCTCTCTTTCTACTTAAATAAAATCTCACTATAAGTAAAATCATACATAATTATATATTGAAACTCACTTAAAATATTTATAATACTAATTATCATCATTATTATCTCTATAATATTTTTATATAAATAACATGATTAAATTTTCAATTTAGAAATACAATATATCATAATCACATGTATTTAAATAAATAAAATATTTTGTTATCCTTACAATTAAATTAATTATAATACTAATTACTTACATATATATCCAAATTATTTTCAAATATTTATAACACTAGAAAAAATATAATATGTCAATTTTAGGGTGTTATATTAACATATTGATGACACTATCTGAAGCCTTCAAATGGGCATTTGAGTTGTCTATAGTCACCTTCTCAATAGGCATCAAACGTTTTTCCATGGGCATTGAATTTCCAATGTCATTGCCACACCTTTCAACTGAGCATTGGGCTTGGTCAATAATCTTACCTTTTATTAATTGTTAGAATTGTTGTTTTCCTTCAATAACTGTTGAGGTCTCATAGAGGTGTTGAGCTTTGATTTAAGTCATATAGATTTCATAATTCTACAATAGTTATTTAATAGGTCATTGTTGATTTTCCATGAGCATTGTCCTTTCAACAGGCATTAGAGTTTTCCACAAACGTTGAAATTGCCTTGTCTTTAGCCTTGCTTAATAGGCACTATATTAATAACCATTAGTCAATTCCATGATCGTTGAATTCTATGGGCATAAAAATCCCTTGTAATTTTATAGAGAATAGTTAGGGTACTTCTTGAAGTATTTTAATTGTTCATTTTTCATTTTCCATTATTGGTGGCATTTCCATAGTCATTGAGTGAATTTTCATAACCATTGAATTGCTTTCTCAATGATATCTTCTTTTTACTTTTGGTTCAAGCATTCAACTTTTTCAGCCTTTTGTGCACTTATAAAATTGATTGTAATAAGAGTCATTTCTTGTCATTTTGAGCTTTTATAAGTTTTGAAGGAAATGTACTCATTCAAGGTCCTTTGAATTTGATTTGGAATCAAATTGAGAGACTTGTATTCACATATGAAACATTTATATAAGAGTCTAGCAACCTTAATAATTATTTGCTATCATTAAAACAAGAATTTGAACTTTAAGGTTCAACATTCTCCTCTTTTTTGTTAATGATAAATAATTGCTTTATTGAAAGAAAGTTAAGGGTTTAATAAAATTTTAACTTCGCCTTAATTTTTGCAATTCAAATTCAAGTCCATTTTTAAGTTAAGTTACTTACTCCCTTCAATTTATGCAATTCAAATTCAAGTTTAAGTTAAGGTACTTTCTTAGCCAATCTATAGTCATTCCCCCTTAGGTTATGCTAGATAATTAACCATATTGAATTCAAATTTAAAACATCAATGCTAGTAATGTATATAACCTATTATAGTCTATTATTTAAAGGGTCAACTAATAATGTCAATTACCAGTATATGTACTAAAACCAAGTAGTTGGATTAAGGATGTAAAAAGTATTAATCATGTTATCTGAGTTAATATTCATAGGTTCCTTATATTTTATTTTTTTCATTACTATATGGAATTAAGTTAAATGATATTTATTAATATAGTAATGCTTAAAGATGAAGTCCATGGAATTCATGCACTTTAGAGAGGTAGATATAAGGAGTTATAACTATGAGATACTTACTCTATCCAAGTGTTATTCCTAAACTATATTCTCAATTGATGTTCTATTAAGATTGGACATTAATAAAGTTATGAGATTGATACATGTTATGCTAAGTAATTAAGCTACTGATCTCAGAGGTAGAAATATATAAGATACTTAGTCCTAACATATAAGTGCTTCTTAGAGAATAAATTTACTGAATAACTAGCTTGAGAATTCCATATGAAGCACTATTTATGTGTCTATGGAAATCTCTCATAAGAGTTGTGTAATCTTGATGACTTGATATCATCATAATGTTTTGTCATGGCAGTATTATAATTTGATATATTACTTTGGTTGTCTTAGTCATGGATCACTCATAAAGCATATTTTATGTATATCACGAACATGATAAAGGCAATGAATGATCAAGATAGGATTGAAAGGCCCATGAGAAATTAAAGATATCTTATTGGTTCTTGATTAATAAATCCTTGCAAAGTTTGATGGATGAATAAAAGAATGTATTTTATTCCATCATTAATGTTAGTGATTCATAAAGACGAACTAAAAAAAATATAAATCCATATAAGGGGACATTATTCTATTCCTTTAAGTTTGATTGGATGCCATATAATGAAGGGATTGAATTGCACTAATAAACTACCTGCTACGGGATAGATCAAGTCACCTTGATCATTTATAATAAATTAATGCTTATAAGGTGTAGCTAGAAGTGCCAATCATGATCTCTAAATATAAGTTAATTAATTATAAATTAATTTAACTAATTATGAAATTAATGGTGAATTAAATTATATTAATTCATTATTTTCTAAATGTGTTGATCTAGAATTGTAAATTTTATTTAGTGTTAACATGTTAGAAAGATTAATAGGTCACACATAACAAGGTTCAAAGAGAAAGTAAAATACGATTATGTGGTAGTTACATAACGAGTCTTTCCTTATATTTATTTAGGAGTTAATTCTATGCATAATATAAGTTTGGGGACTTCAGTTTAAAAGGGCTTAATTTATCCTAGTGAAATTAGGTTAAGGAGTCTTTTATATAGAGAAGAAAGGGGAGATTAAGACATTACTTAATTTGAAATTATTATTTAATAAAGCAAAACCTAGCTAGACTTCTTGTTCATTCGATTAAGTAGGTTTATCTTTCTCTATTGTGGTTTCTAACACTTTGCCTATCCTTTCATCTCTCTATCTGGAAGGATCGATTTCAAGATATTTCTTTTTTATCTTGTGTAGATACTATTAGAGGTCTAGGTCAAAGCGTTTAGGAGCGTTTGCAGTTTGGTACAACCCTCCATGGTAAAGATAGTCTTACTCCTTGGTGGAATCACATAAGAAATATTATTCTAATATCCATAGATTAGTTTTAATCATTGTTAGAAATTAATGAAAATCCATGGGATGAAATCAACAAAATTTTAAAAATTTCATTTTCACTTCATGTAATTTAGATTGTCTAGGTAATAAGATAACCAAGGGTGGTATCACAACCTTTACTAATGAATAATAATGATTTTATTTTTATATGGTTTGAAAATCTGTTTAGATCAATTGTATATTATAATTTGATGATTGAAAATCAATTAGAACTTTTCCAAAATCAATTTGTATAATTAATTTGAATAATCATAATTGTTATGGGAAATCTAACTTGTATGAAATTGTGTTTTGCGCTTGCCAATTGGATTTTTGTGTCGTAAACAATTATTTGAATTTAATTCATGAGTGAGCCAAACTCTAGATATTGAATTTGAAAATTTAACTATTGAATTTTGTAATTTCTTATTCCTTTTCAATATAGTTTATGGATATAGAACATAGAATTATGAATTCTAGAATGCATATTCAACTTAATTGTTAAGTTTTTGTGTATGGCTTTACAATTCTCTATTTTGAGTTATAGTATATATGTTCTTAGATACTTAAAATTGATTTTACTTATAAATAAATTATGGTCATATATTTATAATAGACTAAAACCAATTATTTTTTGCATTTTGGTCATTTTTTAAATTTATTTATTTGAAAAATAATTAATTAGGATATATGTTCTTTAATATATTAGATTATCTAATAGAAGAGGCTAAAAAATAACTATGAATTAATTTAAAATATATAAGATAATAAAATTATTATTATTATTATTATTATTATTTATTTATTTGCTTTTCTTATTTTAAGTGAATGATCTATAGCATTTTAAGTTTTGAATTTTTTTCTAATTTACATTTTATATACTAAAAAAGTTTTGTAGCAATATTAATTTAAGCTATATTTTAATTTTAAAAAATAAAAATAAATATGAGGGAGAGGGCTAGCCTCAAAAGTCATCTACACTCAAATTTATTTTTTATCAAGTATAATTTAACAAATTTATAATTTATAATTTTATAATTTTATCCTATAAGAATACTTAGTTAACAAAAGAATATTAATAATTAAGATTAATAACCACACATATTGATTAAAAACTAATGAAAACAAAAGAGAAAAGTGGATAAGGGGAAATAATAAGGAAATACAATGAGAATTAAGGAAAAAATAGTAAAATACATAAGAAATAAGCTTTGATTATATATAAAAAAAAAAAAAAGAAGGAAGAAAGGGGTAACAAAGGTTAAGAAAGTAAAAGAAAGCAAAGAAAAAAAATGGAAAAGGAAGAAATTTTACTATTAATCAAGTTATTATATTAATTTAACAAAAACTTGTTTTCTTTTATTTTTTTTAAATATTAGATACATATTTACTGTCTCATGAAGCTCTAGAAGGAATGAATAGGGCTATGATAAAATTTATAGAGTTTAAAAGATAAAAAGATAATTTACAAAAAATATGAAACAAGAAGAGAAATAATACTCAATAATTTCTAGAGGTTTGACAAAAATTTTGGTTTACATAATCTTTTCTAATATTCTCATTAGAAAATTTCACTAAGCAACTTCCTTATCGGTCGGTACGATTCAAATATCAACTTAGATAGCAATAAGTCTTCGAACATTTGTCAAGCCTTTTTCAAGATAGATTTATGGCACTGTCTTAAGCCTTGACATATTCAAGAAAGAATAAATACTCAATCCTAAGTTGCAATCCTTACATATGAAAAATTATAAGTATTGCTTAAGAAACAATCATTCACTAAAGACACGCAAACTACCTTGAAAAGGAATACAACATAATTAGGCTTATGCTTGAGTTTACAAATAAAACACTTATAAGATTAAGTACAAAAATGGGTTCCTTCCAAGTTAAGCTTGTTTTTCACATATTTTTCTTGATTTCTCTAATTTTCTCTATTGTTTGAAGTCAAATAAGGTATCCTTATATAGGTTTGCTTTAAGAAATTAGCCTATGCACATATTGTACTTGTCTCGGCAAAAAATTATCAATATAACAATTATTATCCTTCAATGGTTATTGAGGATTAGTCTATATAAGGAAGTTATAGTGGCTTTACATGGCCTTCAAATGGGTGTTGGAATTATCCATGGTCACCTCACTAATAAGCATCAAACTTTATTCCATAGGCATTGAATTTTCAATATCCTTGTTATACCTTTCAACTAAGCATTAGGCCAAGTCAATACTCTTACCTTTTCTTAATTATCAAAATTATTATTTTCTTTCAATAGTTGTTGAGATTTTTTTATAGGTTTGAGCTTTGTTGAGGTCTCTTATAGGTATTGAGCTTTGTTAAGATCTCTTATAGGTATTGAGCTTTGTTAAGATCTCTTATAGTTATTGAGCTTTGAGTTAAGTCATACTCATTTGATAACCAATTCTATAACTATTCAATAGGCCATTGCTGATTTTTAATGAGCATTATCCTTCAATAGACATTAGAGCTTTCCACAAGCATTGAAGTTGTTTGGTCTTTAGCCTTGCTTAATGAGCATTATTTTCATATTAATAACCATTAGTCAATTCCATGATCATTAAATTCTGCAGGCATCGAAGTTCTTGAAATTTTATAGAGAATAGTTACGGTACTTCCTAATTTATTTTTCAATGTGCCATTTTTCATTTTCCAAGATCGTTGGCAATTTCCACAATCATTGAATGAAATTCATAACCATTGAAATGCTTTCTCAATTATTTATTCCTTTTACTTTGAGTCCAAGCTTCTAACTTTTTAAGCCCTTTATGAACTTATAAAATTGATTGTAATAGATTCATTTCTTGTCTTGTTGAGCTTTTACAAGTCTTGAAAGAAATAGACTTATTCAAGGTCCTTTGAACTTGATTTGACTGAAATTGAGAGATTTGCATTTATATATGAAACACATATACAAGAGATTAGTAATCTTAACCATTATTTGCTATCATTAAAATAAGAATTAAAACTTTAAGGTTTAATATTTTTCTCTTTTCTAATAATGATAAATGGTTAGCTTATAAAAGAAAGATAAGTGTTTAACAAAATTTTAACTCCCCCTTAGTTTATGTAATTCAAATTCAAGATCAATTTTAAGTTAAGTTACTTACTCCCCTCTAATTTATGCAATTCAAGTTCAAATTCAAGTTTACATTAAGTTACTTACTCAACCAATCTATAGTTATTCCATCTTGGGTTATGCTAGTTAATTAACCATATCAAAGTCAATATCAAAACATCAATGTTATCAATGTAAATAATATAACCTATTATATTCTATCATTTAAAAGGTAAACTAATAGTGATAATTATTAGTATATGTCTTAAAGCCAAGTAGTTGTATTAAGGATATATAAAGTATTAATCATGTTATATGAGTTACTATTCATAGGTTCTTTATCTTTTTTTTTTTTTCCATTACTATATGCAATTAAGTTACATTATATATATATTAATATGGTAGCACTTAAAGATGAAGTCTATGGAATGCATGCACTTTAGAGAGCTAGATATAAAAAGTTATAACTATGAGATACTTATTGCGTCAAAGTGTTATTCCTAAACTATTCTTAATTGACATTCTATTAAGACTAGATATTAATAGAGCTATGAAATTAATACATGTTATGTTGCTTACTTAAATGTCAAGTAGTTAAGCTACAGATCTCATAAGTATGAGATACTTGATACTAACATATAGGTGCTTGTTAAGAAATAAATTCATTGAATGACTAGCTTTAGAATTTCATATGGAGCATTATCTCTTACGAAAATCTCTCATAGGAGTTATGTAAGTGATCTTTATGACTTGAGATCATCATAGTGTCTTTTCATGGTAGCATTATACTTTTATTTATAACTTTCATTGTGTTAGCCATGGATCACTCATAAGGCTTATTTTGGGTATATCACGAATATGATAGAGGCAATGAATGATTCAGATAGGATTGAAAGGCCCAAGATAAATTAGAGACATTTTAGTTGTTATTAATTAAAAAAAATCCTTGCAAAGTTTGATGGTTGAATAAAAGAATATATTCTATTGCATCATTAATCTTAGTGATTAATAAAAATGAACTAAAAAATATCAAACCATATAAGAAAGACATTATTTTGTCCTTTAAGTTAGATTAAATGCCATATCATAATGGGATTGAATTACACTAATGAATTTCTTGTTAAGGGTTATATCAAGCAATCTCGATCATTTATAATAAAAGAGAGGTCATAAGGTGCAACTAGAAGTATCAATCATGATCTTTAAAAATAAGTTAATTAATTATGAAATTAGTGGTGAATTAAATTGGATTTAGTTCTTTATTTTCTAAACTTGTTGATTTAGAATTGTAAATTTTATTTAGCGTTAACATGTTAAGAAGTCTAATAGGTCACACATAACATGGTTCAAAAAGGAGTTAAAATGAGATTATGTAGTAGTTACATAATGAGACATTCCTTATATTTACTTAAGACTTAATTTTAAGTGCTAAATAAGTTTGGGGACTTAAGTTTATTAGGCTTAACTTATCCTAGTGGGATTAGGTTAATGAGTCTTCTATCTAGAGAAAAGGAGGCAACCAAGAGAGGATGTAATTGAAATTGTTATTCGACCAAGCAAAACCTTGCTAGACTTCCTATTTATGTATTCAACTAAGGAGGTTCATCCTTCTCTATTGTCATTTCTAGCACTTTCCTATCCTTTCATCTTTCTATCTTGAAGTATTTCAAGAGATTTGCTTTTAGATACTATTGGAGGTCTAGCTCAAAGAGTTTAGGAACGTCTACGGTTCGCTACAATCCTCTATGGTGAAGATAGCCTTACCCCTTGGTGGAATCATATAAGAGGTATTGTTCTAATCTCCATAAATTCGCTTTAATCATTATTAGAAATTAATGAAAATCTATGGGATGAAAATTAATAAAATTTTAAATTTTTATTTCCACTTTATGTAATCTAGATTGTCAAGGTAATATAAGATTCCCAATGGCGGTGTCACAGTCTTTATTAATGTATAATAACGATTTTATTACTTATATGGTTTAATAATTTGATTTAGATAAATTGTATGTTGTAATTTGATTATTAAAAATCAACTAAAACTCTTTCAAAAATCAATTTACATGATTAATTAGATTTATCATAATTGTTATGAGAAATCTAACTTGCATGAAATTGTGCTTTATGCTTGCACTTAGATACTCTTTTTGTGTAGTAATTCGGGTTGTTGTAACAACTGTATGAATTTGATTCATGAATAGGCCAAAAATTATTGATATTGAATTTGGAAGTTTAATTATTGCTTGTGTTATTTCTTAATCCTTTTTAATATTGTTCATGGAAATAGTTGCAAAACCTTGAATTATCAATTATAGGATGCATATTCAACTTGATTGTTAAGTTTTTAAATATAGGTTAACAATTCTCTATTTTGAGTGATAATATAATTTTTCACAATCAAAAAATCAAATTTATTGCAAAACTAGTTATCTAGGACTTGATAATTGATCTAGTCTTATTTAGATGATCATAAGTCTATTTTTAATTATTTAAAATTACCATTATTGACTTGAGAAGCTACTAAAATTACACAAAAGTTATGGCTAGGGATTGTCACTCTTTAAAACAACAAAATATTTTGCTTGTGAAGCAACATACAGGGTGCCTAGGTTGCCTTTTCTATCATGATTAAAGCTTATAAATCTATTGGAATGTCAAGATAAAAAAAAAAAAAGGAATTAAGAAAGAGAAGAAATAGAAGCAAGCTCCTAAATTTATGGTGCCTAAGATCTCAAAATAGCCTAAAATTTTAATTTTATTGGCATGTTAAATTTCATGGTTATAAAAGGTAGTTGCATAACTTGATCAATAGCAAAAAGGAGCAATTGAGATTTATTATAATGACAGATCTATAATAGATATGACTTAAAATGTTGCCTCTCATCTCACAAAATCTCTTCCTCATAAATCATTTTTGGTACATTTATTTCTGATTGATTATCTAACACTCATAAGTTAATATATGCAAGATACTTGGGACCAATATGTAGGTATTTGTTCAGGAATAAGTTTACTAATGATTCATTTAAGAATTTCATTTGAAATATTATTTATTTGTTTATGGAAATTTCATATAAGAGTTCCTCAAGTGATCATTTGACTTGAGATTTACATAATATTTTAATAAAGAATTATTATCCTTTGATTTATTCCTTATGCAACCTGTAATGGGTAGCTATATCATTATATTTTAGATATATTTTGAACTTGATAGAAGTAGTGAGTAATCAAATTAGAATTAATTAGCCTAAGATAAATTAGGATATCTTATTTATTCTTGATTAATATTAACATATAAGTTCTTGTGTAAGATGTGATGAATAAATAAAAGATTGTCTTCTATTGCATCATTTAGTTAATAATTAATTACAAGAATTAATAAGATCAAACTATATAAGTGAGGCATGTTTTTATCTTTTATGTTTGATAAGATATTATAAAATGAAAGGATTGAATTACATTGAGAAATTTTTAGCTAAAGAGTTAGATCAAATCACTTTGATCATTTCTAATGATTGAGTGGTCATAACTTGATGTTGGCACCGCTTATGAATTTTAACAATGAGTTAATTGATTAGTGATTTAATGATAAATTAAATTAGATTTAATTCATCTTATTCTAAACTTATAAATTTGGAATTATAGTTCATATTTAATATTGAAGCATTAGGGAGCCCAGTGGGTCACATATAATGAGGTATGACGAAGGATTAAAATAAGCTTAAGTAATTGTACTAAATATAATATATGTTTCATGAATTAAGGATTTAGTTATAGGTACTTAATAAGTTTTGGGAACAAAGTTAAACTTAGGCCTAAAAAGGATTCACAAGGCCCATCATCCTAATATGCTTAGGGTAAGGAGGCCAACCACATATAACAAACATAAAGGCTAGCCAAATGTGCTTTAAAAGTTAGAAAAATAAAGGCACATTTAGGTTTTTTTTTTTTTTTGGTTTTGGTTTATTTAGCCAAGACAAAGCTTTTATGGTTTTTTCTAAACATCTTAATAAGTCAGCTACATTTCTTAACTCATATTCTATCCCTCAAGAATGATTCTAAAGGTTTTTAATTCATGTTCATTGGATACATATTGGAAAAAACACACTCAACTATAGAGTTCTAAAATATATTTTCTCATATCCTTTTCAAAATTAATTGATCGCTAGAAGGTGAACAATAAACCATTTAACTTCATTACACCATCTCATATAGTCAATATTCTTTCCCTCAATGATACTAAGGACTCAAACTGTGTCTTGTGCCTATGTGTTGACCTTCTGCTAATTAATACAATCCAACACATTTTGGCTAGTTGATATAGTGCCAACTGACTATATGACTAGATACTTTCTTACCTATGCCTTAGACCCCCCACCTTATGGGTTAACATCATCGCCTTTACCATATACACTAGTTGATATGATGCTAGCTCATCTACTGAATATTCGACTAAACTCTAATACCACTTATAAGATTAAGGTGCTTAGTAATATGTCAGCCATCTTTGATTTTCTTTAGAGTCAGCATACTTAACTATAAAGTTATAAATTATAGTTGCTCATATCCTTTGAAACTCAATTGGTTGCCAAAAGGTAGATGTTAAATCATTTAACTTTATCATATTATGGTTCTTATAGTGTTTATTGACTCTCACATATTTAATAATAACAACCCTAATCAAGAAGGAAGAAGATTTATGCATAATTGCACACTTACTTGAGGTAATTCATTTAACCACTACTTAGGTTCAAATTATGTAGTAAACTGAAGTGATCTTAGGGTTTGGGAATAAAAATTTACATTTCTTATTCTGTTGCACATACTGAAACTTTTAATTACAACTACAGATTCCTAATATGATGTCCATGTGAAAGGTTATGGTATTAGATACATAAGTGATTGTTCATATGAAAGTTTATGGTGATACATAGGTGATTGGCTATAATGCATATGGTAGATTTGTAGTGTACATACCTTGTAGCCAATCAATTTGTTATGATATGCACTAAAGATCATTCATGTACCATATAAGAAATTCAAGAATAAAAGGTTTCTTCATCTTTGGTTCTTATAATTTATGCTATAACATTCCTAGTTTACTTATGAGTTTTAAAGACAAAGTCCAACAAATGTACCTTACAAAGGTAGTTATAAATATTTATAACTAAAAAATATCAATGGCATCAAATTATTATTTCCAAATTATTCCAATCAATGTATTAGCAAGATTAGATATAACTATAGAAAATTCACAATCTATCTAGAAAATTTTTTTTAGGTAAATATAAAAAATTTGTAGATAAATATAATTTGTCTATGGATTGATAATCGATTCAGTTGCTAGCCTCAAGGATAGTTGATAATTTCTATCAAAGGACTTATTTCCTAGGTAACTTTTACTTAGAAAATTTTTCCTAGGTAAACACAAATTTTTCTAAGTAATTTCAGTTCCTTATTTTTATCCATGACAAAATATTCCATGGAGAAATCCATAGGTAAATATTTGCCAATGTAATTTTCTCTAATTCAATTCATTGGTAAATTTTTGCCTTAACATTTTTTTGTAGGTAAATGTATCTGAAATTACTTTTAAATTTCATTCTTTTTCATATTTTTCATCAACAATCCATAGGTAAGTATTACTAACAAAATTTTATGAAGTAAATCATTTAGTAAATATTAAATAGGTAATTTCTAATTTTCATTTATAATTGTGATTCATACATTCATTAGTGTAATGTTTGTGTTTATGGTTCAGTCTTATAAATAATATATAAGTAGTCATTAGATTTGAGATCTCTACAGTATATAATTAAGGAATTACTATATTTTAATTTATTAATTATATTATTTAGATTGGATACTTTGGATACATTTAAATTTAAATAACATAATGAGAGATTAAAGAAGAATTCATTAGCTTCAATATTTAGGTGAATATTCTATATGTTGTTTTCTAGTATTAACTACGAAATCTTTAACCAAGGTGGAATGAATGATCATTATTGTTAATAGCTAAACAAGAAACTAAACATAATCAATCATATATTAAATAGATACTTATCCATATTCTACATTTGATTGAGATATTAATCAATGCAAGGACTGCATTACGTTGTTGACCTACTTATTGAAAGGTTATGATAAAACCACTATGATTATTCCTAACAATTAAATGGTTTTGATACTATATTAGATGTCAACCATGATCTTTAAATATATAATTGATTAATTAGAAAACTAATAATAAATTAAAGAATTTATTAGGTTAATTACTCTAAACTTCATTTTGTTTACCACACTTAACTAAGTAATCCCTCACATTTTGCTTTGTTACCCCAAAAAAACTCTTTCGTTAAATTTATATGAACGTCTAAGGACTTTTTAGTGGATCGAGCAAACATGAGGGATGATTTAATATAATATTTTAAAAAGTGAGATAATTTAGTTAAATACGACAAACACTAGAAGTTTAGAGTAATTAACCCATTAAAAAAAAAATTCACTTCTGACCATATTCTCTTTAACTAACAAAAAATGACATTTCCAACGTCAAAAGACTTTTTAGTGTAATAAGAGCAAACTTGAATGATGATTTAGTATAATATTGAATAGTGAAGGACAACTTAGTTAAATATGACAAATATTATGAGATTTGAAGTATTTAGTTTTATCTACTTTTAGATAGGGTCGTGTTAAGGGATCAAGTTGATTTGGAATCAATGAAGATAATTATATAATTTTAACATTAAAATTTTCATGTATTGACAACATTATCAATTGATTTTCATAATTAGACTTTCAAATTTGAAATTGACAATTTAAAATTTTCATAAAAATCATTTATTTCATTTAAAGTTTCTGTATCATTTATTGCATTTAAAGTTTTCATACTCTCAATTACAATATTAATTATTTTTCATTTAAAGGTATATATCTATATTTATTTTGCTAACCTTCCAACTTTCTATTCAATATAGCACAAGATAATTGAATTTTTTTAGAAATAAAAATTCAATAATTTATTATCTGGTAATAATAATGATTTTTTTTATGGAAATTAAATTTTCAATTCTATCATCAATTGTTGATTATTGATAGATTTTATTTCTAGAAATTAAATTTCTAATATTTTTAAAATTGGACCAATTAGTTGACTGGTTCTTAGTTCAATTGGTCCGAAATTTAATTGATTCAATAATATATAAAATTTTAAAATATTATTAAAATAGTTTTAAAAATAAAAATATTAAAATATTAAAATATATTTATAATAATTAAAATATAAAAATAATATTGAAATTACTTGAGACCTAATCGAATTGATCATTGATTCGATTTCAGTTTACTGGTCTTATTGGTTGGTTCGGTACGATTTTAAATATTGAAAATTTTTTATTATATTGAACTATGTTATTTGTAAAACAAATTATTTTTTAAAATTAAAATTGTGATTCTTTTAAACTATGCTATTTTCAATAAATTTTATTGTTAAAATTATTATTTTTCAATGCTATTCATCGATAATTTATAATTTTTTAAAATTATAATTCTTAAATTTTGTTAGATTATGCTATTCGGTTACAACTCTTATTTCTAAAATAAAATTTGTTGATTCAATCAAATCATGCTATTTATCGATAAATTTTATTTTTTACAATTTAATATTTTTATTCTATTGAATATGCTATTCATTAATAGATTTTATTTTTTAAAATTAGAATTCTTCAATTCTATCAAATCATGCTATTCGTCGATAGTTTTTATTTTTAGAAATACAAATTTTATGCTTTTATTGAATATGCTATTTGTTGATAGATTTTATTTTCAAAAACTAAAATTTTTTATTTTATCAAACTATGCTATTCATCAAAAAATTTTATTTTTTAAAATTAAAATTTTCCATTCTTTGAACTATGCTATTTTTTATTAAATTTTACTTTTGAAATTATAATTTTTCAATTCATTGAACTATGCTATTAATTAATAAATTATATTTTTGAAATTATAATTCTCTGATTTAGTGGACTATGCTATTCAATGATAGATTTTATTTCTATAAATAAAATTTTTTTATTCGATCAAATTATGCTATTCACCGATAAATTTTATTTTTTTATTCTATTGTATATGTTATTTGTTGATAGCTTTTCTTTTTCAAAATTATAATTTTTTATTTTATCAAACTATGTATTCGTTGTTAGATTTTATTTCTAAAAATAAGATTTTTTTTTTCCTTCTATCAATCATGCTCTTGATTGATTGATTTTATTTTAAGAAACTAAATTTTTTTTATTCAATTAAACTATGTTATTTGTCAAAAAAATTTTCTTTTTAAAATTATAATTTTTAAAATTATTGACTTATGCTATTCTTTAATAAATTTTATTTTAAAATAATAAAATTTCAATTCTATCGAATCATATAATTTGTTAATAAATCATATTTTTACAATTATGATTTTTTTATTATATTGAACTATGCTATTTGTTGATAGGTTTTTATTTCTGAAAATAAAGTTTTTCAATTCGATCGAATTATGCTATTCATACATAAATTTTATTTTTAAAATTTTAAAATTTATTTTACTCTATCGAATATTCTATTCATTGATATGTTTTATTTTTACAAATTAAATTTTTGGTTCTATCAAAATATGTTATTCATCAATAGGTTTCATTTTTAAAGTTTAAAATTTTCACTTCTATCGAATATGCTTTTTACTAATAGATTTTATTTTTAGAAACTAAATTTTTTAATTCTATCAAATTACGTCAATCGTAAAAAAATTTAAGTTTTTTAAAATTAAAATTTTTAATTCTTTCAAATTATGCTATTTTTGATAACTTTTATTTTCAAAATTATAAAATTTCAATTCTATCAACCCATACTATTTGTCGATAAATTATATTTTTTGAAATTATAGTTTCTTGATTGTATCAAACTATTCTATTCATCAAAGATTTTATTTTTAAAAATTATATTTATAAGTCTATGAAACTATACTATTCGTCAATAAATTTTCTTTCTAGAAATACAAGTTTTTTTATTTGATTGAACTATGCTATTTGTATGATAAATTATACTTTTTGAAATTATAATTCTCAATTTGTCCAATTATGTGATTTGGTGATAGATTTTATTTCAATAAATTTTTTTATTCGATCAAATTATACAATTTATCGATAAAATTTATTTTATTGAATATGCTATTCATTAATAGATTTTATTTATAGAAATAAAAATTTTGATTATTGAACCATGCTATTTAATGATTCTTATTATTGAAAATTAAAATTTTTTGCTTCTATCGAATATGTTTTTTGTGGATAGATTTTATCTTTAGAAACTAAAATTTTTGATTCTATCAAATTATACTATTTGTCAATTTTTTAAAAAAATTAAAATTTTCTATTCTTTTGAATAATATTATTATTTATGTAATTTGTTGATAGATTTATTTCTAGAAATAAAATTTTTTTATTTGATTGAACTATATTATTCACCTTTAAATTTTATTTTTCAAAATTATATATTTTTTATTTATATAACAACACATATTTCATCCGTTTCGCAATATTTGTTGTTTTAGAAAAAAAAATTATTTCAATATAATTGTCATTCTATATTACCAATATAACATGAATTGTTTGTTTTTCAAATTTACCCTCATCATCATCTTTTCTCTCTCTTCTAATTAAATGTCTTATTATTAGTGTTAGTTTAGAGTTTTAGTTGAAGATAATTAGGGGTATATTAATCAATATTAATTAAAATTATTTCTAATTAATTATTTTTTTAATTTAAATACACAGCCTTAAAAAAATAGATATTGCGAAATGGGGGGAATATTAAATACAATCTTTAATATATGTGCAAAAATCTTAAACGACATCTATTAAAGAACAGAAAAAGTATAATTCAATTAGTAGTAGAAAAAATGGGGATGGAAGAACAAAGATCAATGTAATGTACCTAAATAAATATTCCTAATAACATCAATAAATGATGTTTGATGCATAATGTCTTGTTTACAAAAAAATATTTTGACTCGTTATCCAAACAAACTTTTGCAATATTTCAACCAATTGGAGTATGTACCATGAAACAAAAAGAGGTTAAATAATGATAAACTTCATATTTATAATGCATAAAATAAACTCACGTGGCATGGGAAAAATCATCAACTACATTAAGAAAATAATGGGCTCCAGAATATGAAGGGGTTTATATCTTCGTCAAATATCATAATATATTAAACTAAAACATGAACCAACTCTTGTAGTACTAATATGAAAAGAAAGATGAGATTGTTTAGCACGATGACAAACATTATATACAGTATATAGTGGAGGTAAATTTTGATGTAGATGGCTCCAAGACTAATGTATTAGGACTTAAACTAATAATAACCCCATCTCGCATCTCACCCTTGCCCATCATCTTCCTTGAGGTGAGGCACTGGATAGGAACAATAAAGGTGTTTAAGAGTAATTCGCAAAAGGTATACAAAGAACATCATTGATGACTATGTTAGTGTTAATGTCACTTGCCCAACTGAGGAAACCATTATGTTGGTTCCATTAGGTAGCTAACATAAAAAGGTAAGGATGGACATTTAGAATTGGACTTAGATGTATCGGATGTCATCTAGTCAGCTGTCCACTATCCACTTTTCATTCATAGTCATGACAAGGGTTTGAAATTATCTTGCCAGAAACATTTTATTGCACGTCATGTTTGATGTTCGGTATGGACGGAAGTCGCTACAATTGTTTGAGGGTAAAGTTCCCTCTTTAATGCACGGAAAACCTTCTGAAGGGAAACATTTTCACGTTTAAAAAATGTTTCTCTTTAGAAAATTGACCAAAACATATCGAAATATTTTGGGGTCATTTTTATAATTTTAAAAAATTAAAAATGTATTTTCACTTTAAAAATATTTTTTTAAAACTTTTAACTCTAATGAACAATAGATTCGTTGCGTCTATTATGGATTTAAAGTCTATGTTTCATAAAATTTAGCGACATCTTATAAAAGTAGTTTTGATAATCTAATGATTATTTGCTTCAATATATATATAAAAGAAAAAAATTGTTTATAAATGTCTCTATTTTTTTTTTTTTATATTTACACATTTTTCTCATTTTGTTTCTTATATTTTGAAAAATATTATTTTTATATCAATTTTCACATTTTCGTTTTCGTACTAGCTTCTCCTATCAAAGTTGATGTGGATGGTGTTATATGAATGGGCCACTCTATTGATCCCTCCATGCTTAATAATGTTCGCCTAATTAAATACTATCGTAATATATGCGCGTCCTTCATATGAATAACATATACCTTTAAGATGGAACATAGTATAACCGAATAATAATAACGTTCAAATAATTTACTAGTAGATTAGAAGTAAACAACGTTGGACCAGAGAAAGGTAATCATATCTCAACGTTCAACTAGCGAAAAATAATTATACAATACACAATTTTTTGTATATTTCAGAATAATAAAAACAAAACCAACATATATTATTTTTAGCATATTTATGAAAAATCTAGAATAAAAAAGGGATATAAATAATTATTTTCTCTATAATTAAGATACGTTTTTGTTAGGATTTTTTAATATTTGCTCTCGTTCACAAGTTCTTTTAGCTTTCAAACTCCTAAATCTCTTATACTAACTTAAGTATTAGAGTGGTTGTGGATAATAGTATCATAAGCGTACGTTTGTTCACCCATTTTTTCTTTTGGACGATTAAAGGACTATCACTACTGCTTCTTGAGTTACGCCAAAAGTTGCTCCACAACCATTCATTAGATGTGTCGGTTGATTGAACACTATTGGCATGGGCTGGAACGTTAGGAAGTTAGTTCGCCCTTTTTATTAAGATTCCAATGAGATAGATATCCAACCAATGGGAAACATTTATCTTATGCTCTGGTTTGTTACAATGAACTCATCGCCCCTTGATCGATGGGATGTGTTGATGGGGCAGTAAACTGATCCTTCAACAATCAGCTTCACAGAGGACCGCATTCCATATTGTTTTTTATTCACCCACGTGATATGCTGCACGTAAACGAAAACGACAAAACATAAATACGAAAAAAATATGAAAATATTAAAAATATAAAAGCAAATATATAAATATTAAAAATATAAAGAAATTTATAATTACTAATATTGTATATAAATGTTTAGTAATATTATTTATTTCAAACATAATTTACTATCAATAAATATTAAAAATAAAAAATTAGAAAAAATAACAAATCAAATTTTCTAGAACAAAGAAAAATAAATATCTACAATTTCTTAATGATAATTGATTCTAAATAGTTTAGGAATTTGACAGCTTTTAAATTTTATTTTGATATTATTTTCTTATTTAGGAATTTAATAAATCTTTTTATTCTTAATTAGTTATAAATGTTTTTTCTTATTTTCTTTTTTTGTTTAGAAAACACGTTTTCAATTTGGAAACAAGTTTATAATTTTACTATATTACTAAAATATGTCCAAAACATTTTTGAAAAGTTTTTATAAAGTTTCAGAGACGAAACATTTTAGAAACAGAAAAAAATCAATCCAGTGAAATTTCTATGCAACCTAGCCCACAACCAGAGTGTACACTTTAGACAAACTAGGTAATGGTTCAAGGCTCAACATTTGACATCGAACTGTATTGAAAACATCATTAAGACTCGTGATAAATTGATGTCCGTTTTCTTCTTCCTTGTTTTGCATAATTTCTTATTTTGCAAAATTTCTCAGACAGCTCTGCAGTACACTGGACACAAAAATATATATGAAGTTCATCTTAAATACCTTTCATCTTTGTTGAACCAAGTTGGTCAAATTTAGTCAAACTTAATTTTTGATCTTGACAAATTAGATTGAAGGTTGCTAATACGTTTACTATGTGTTGATTTCACAGGAAATAAGTTTAGAATAAGTTAGTGCAGTTAGCTGTAAATGACAGATTCTCTTGTGGCAAGAGTGAACTGATATACGTTACCTTGATAAATCTTCTTCAAAAGTGTGTTCATATTTCCCGAGCTGTGTTAGCATATACTACACTGTTTGCAATTCTATTGTGATGCAACCAAAAAAAAAAAAAAAAGCCATAAGATTACCATAGATTTGCACTTCTCTCAAGCTTGCAAATCGTGCAAGTTTGTTGCCGATTTCCAGCAACAAAATACAAATTAGTTTTTTTTTTTAGCGTAAGGCATTACAAAGAGCTCTAATTCACGTAGGATAATTATTTCTATTGAGGTGAGAAGACACTAAAACAGATCATGAATGAACAGAGTAACGTGAAAACAGAAATGGTGAGTACAAATCAATGGAACTCTTCTTCCTTATCAGCCGTAGACATGACTATTAAAAATAAAATAATGCAAGAAAAATTAGATTATCTACTCTGATACCATGACAAATTTTGTGCAAGGATGATTTCTATTGACTGAATTTGTATATGTATACAGTAATATACTTGACATAGTCTGAACTTTAGCTTAAAATTTATCCTAATAATCTTAATTATAATAAAGCAAAGTAGTTTTAACAGAATATACAGTTATGATAATACAAAGAACAGTTAGAAGACGTACAAGTGATCAAGAGACCACATACTTTTCTAATTTTAGCTTTTAATTTTTTTACAAAAAATTAAACAATTTTTTTATCATCCAAAAATATAAAAGAATTATTTCATTTTCTTTTCATTTTTTGGAAATATGAGTTCAATCAGTCCTAAAATGATTTTTTTTTTTTTGTTTTTAATAGGTTAAAAAAGTTAATTTAATCTTGATTTGACACTTAATAAAAGATGAGAGGCCTAAAATGAGTCATTAGCCTTCTCAATGCAAATTAAACCCTCAAACTAGCCTACAAATCAGCCCCACAAGCGAACCTGTGGCCAAAAAGGAGCTTTAGTTAAATAGCTATAAATTACAAAAAATGTAGAAAGCTGTAAACAGACATCCGCATTAACACAGTACTGGGTAGATATATTCATATCAACACCTTCCATGCAAATTTGGTAAATGGGAAACGATGCAAGTTTTAGTTCAGTGGACTCAAATGTTAGAAAAAGAGAAGAAAATGCAGAAGTAAGCAGACAAGGGAGAACACCTCTCACATCCATGCTTTGATGAGACTTGAGATTAAAATTCCTGCTGCTGCTATATTTGTACTGTCAATCAACATGAACATAACCAAATGATAAGTAGTTTAATTACTCTTCAGGTTGGCCAGCAAAAGTTTCTAGCTCTTGCTTTTCAGTTCCAGGTTGATCATCATCCTTTTTCTCACAGAATTTTAGGCGAAGTGGTCGACCCATTAATTCCTGCAGAAGGAACAAATGATCATATATTTGTTACCAATCTAAGACATTGAAAAATGATCAGCAAGAAAATAATTCCAGAGCAATTAATGCATGGTGTGAGATATTTATATGAAAACAATTGGAAATGATCAGGAAGACGACACATATAATGCTTGGATGATTTCTAGGTAATATTTAAAGCTTTGTGCAATTGGAAGCAGAAAAAGGAAGAATTTGGAAATAGAGCAAGAGTAACCAACTCCATTGATTTAATTTTTCTCCTTCTGAACCATTAAAAGTTAGAAGAATATATCTACTGAAAGTAACTGCAAAGCTCAAGTTAATGATTGAAATCAAAAGCTATATTTTCAACTACAATAAGCATCATGAGCCATTCAGCCAATTCGCTAGTTTCCAAGCCCACTAAAAAGAATATTGAAAGTCAAATACTACTTGGACGAATTTAGTTTTATTTACTTTTCCATCCAAAGAAGAAATGGCAGCCTCTGCTTCCTCTTTTGTGGCAAATGATACAAACCCATAGCCAGCAGATCTTTCTGTAGGGTTATTGAAGACCACTTTACTAGAAAGCGGGTTAAAACTGGTGGAGAAAAACTCTCTCAGATGACTTGCTCTAACTTTCCAGGCAAGATTGGACACATAAAGCTTATGCCGTGTCTCCCTTGGAGGGATACTTGGTGGGGGTGTTGGAGATGGTTTTCTAAACCTCTTTGAGTATTCGACTCTAATAATCCTCCCGGACACTTCCTGAAGCACAAAATCATAAAAAGGAAAAGTAAATATTGCTGCTAGCATCCCATATAATATGAACAATAAATGGCAATAGACTGAACTTGCAGTGTTTAAATCTATGAGTGGCATTTCAAGAACCGGGGATCATGCATGCATGAATCAAATGGATTTGGAAGAGCAATTAGTTAAAACAACTAGGTGGAAAGTGGAAAGCTTAAGGGTATAAAATTAAAACAGCAAATGGGAAAGAAGAGAGCTAGGAAGAGCTTACATGAAAGTCAAATTTATTAACAACAGCCTGAGCAACCTCCCCAGAAGCCATAGTCACAAAAGCAAAGCCTCTACTCCTACCATTTTTATGCCTTATAATCTAGATTGAACCACATAAGAACCAAAACCCACATCATGAAGCACAAAAAAGTAATTCCAAAGACTAAAGGGATTAACTACAGATGTAAAAAACCTCAACATCCTTTACAGTCCCACATTGGCCAAACAGGTTTTTGATATCAGCAACGGAGAAAGACCAAGGCAAATTGAGCACGTATAGTTTTCTCTTCAGGCTTGTTTCCGTCTCTGTTGACAGTTGTTGTACAGAGAAGCATCGTTCAAAGCATAGCTTTCGAGTTGTTGGAGGATTGTTGGTGAGAGAAGAAAGGGGGAAGTTTTGGGAAAAGAGAGGGAAAGAATCAGGTTGGTGGAGATTTATAGAAAGTAAAGATGATGGTCTGGAAGATGAGAGGGATTTAGAGGAAGAAGACAGGTGGGGCGCGAAAAGAGACAGTGCAGCCTCTAACGTTGCCATTTCTGTGGAGCCAAAAAGTTTGGGGTAGAACGAATTCGGGAAAAGGGGGACGATAATATTTAAAAAAAAAAAAAAGAAAAAAGATAAAGATAAAAATTAAATACAAAAAATTTAAGAGCCTGATTTCAAGTACGAAATAATTTAAATACTGAAAATTTTTAATTATATAATTATTTAATATAAATAAAAATTAAGTATTAAATCTAATTAATTTGTTTAATAATTATAATAATTGAAAAACTAAAATTATAAATGATAATTTTATTTTTATCATATTAATATAAAATTTTACAAAAAAATTTTGTAAAATTTTAAAATTGCTCAAAGAATTAAAATATTTTAACTAAAATACTGATTATAGTTTGAAAAAAAAACTAAATCAAACTAGTTATATCATCGTCCTATAATGGCCCTCCACATTATTAAATTACTAACTTTTTTTTATTTATTTTATGCCAATTTCAACATAGAGTTTGGCGTTATATTTTATAAATTATAACGGTTTGTTTTTGATATTGTCAGGCTTACCAAGGTGATAAGTTCAACTAGATTTTCTTGGGTTGAGAAAGGTTGGTTTGAGGGGTTTTGGTTCAATCTTTGCAAGACAGATAAGTGTGAGAAAGGAATCCGACTTTGCATTAGATTTCTACTTTGATGGTTATGTCAACAAATTCTGCGAAAAAGAGATAAAGTATGCATAAGTGAGAATAGAATCCATCAAATATTTGGTGGTGACCTTTATATAATAGCAGAATTGGGTATTCATATTGGATAAGAACTTTAATCGCTTCATAATGAGGAGTTTCCTTTCTTAATGAGAGTGAACTTTCTTATAAGAGTTAGGATAAGTCATGGGTTGAAGAGCCACATGTGGGCTAAGTCAAAATTTGCCTAAAAAAATAGGAACCCATCTTAGACCGAGCTAGGTTTATGGTTAGCTACTGCTGAGGCCTTTATGAGGCCTAATCAACCTTTATCTATGATTTGGCCTCATCCATTCTGATGACGATAATATCAAATGTCCCCCGAAGTCTAAGTTTGTTTACATTTCGTGAATGGCAAGGAGGAAGATGACCAAGCTGATAGGGGGCCTGGTTACACTTCGCCAAGCTGAACAATAAAGAGCTTAAATGCGCCAATTCACTCATATTAAGAGGGAATTTTAAAATTAAAAATTTGGAATGTCTTTTCATTTGTTAGGCCATGTGTCGTCTAATTATCATGCATTGTGAGGTTATCGTTGATTAAGATGATCAGGCTCGTTTGATTTAAGTGTCGGTTCATATGGTTCCACCTTTGTTTGGACTTATAAATATGGGGTCTTCAGAACCCCATTTGCATTTTTGTGAAAACTTATGCAAAGTTAAGACCTTACTTTGCTTCCCTTAGCGAAAGGATTTCTACGAGTTGGCGACATGTGAGATTTTGCTTGAAAATCTCTTTTTTTTTTTTCTTTTTTCATTATTGAAATTTCAAAAATGGACTTTTGTGGACATTGTCATGCCAACCCCTTCTCTTATTTTTGGTAACGATGCTTTTGTGCTTGTAAAGGAGACTATTACAGAGGGCACAAAGGGTAGGGAAGAGGATACCCATTTTAAGTAAAAGGAAGAAATGGACGTAAAGGAAAGAGGGGTTATTGAGGAAGATGAGGAGGAGATAATGCCAACTAACCAAAGGAATGATAATGAGGCTGGCTTGAGTAAGCGAGTTGCTGGAGAAGAAATAGACCCAAAAGATGAGGAGGCTGAAAATGCTGAGCTAGTGGAGGAGGAGGCTCAATCAGTGCCCCTTAAGATATGAAAGGCGAACCCTGGGGTGGGAGAGATACTGAGTGAGATGATTAGACATGCATTTCTTAAAATATGTAGTTAGTATGACATCCTGAACTCATTCAATCTGGATGTGTTAGGCCTAAAGTTTAAAGTGTTTTATGAACTATACCCTATGCAGTTCATGCTATATGAGAAGAACTTAAAGGTTAGGCTTCAGTTATCCATACCTCTGCCCTCTAGCATGTTTTATCAACTCATAATCTAGCCCCTTCTTAGCTCAATCATAATGGCCTTATAGGGATATACATTCTCACAAGGGAGAAGAGGTGCCTTTTACCACTTAGGTGTTCAAACACATTTATATAATATCGAGCTTATAGGGATATACATTCTCACAAGGGAGAAGAGGTGCCTTTTACCACTTAGGTGTTCAAACACATTTATATAATCTTGAGCCACTCAAGGGAGGACTATTATCATGTATCCTTATACCCTGACACAAGACTTTTTATTCACCACCCTTCTTCCATAATAGGATGAAAGTACTAGCATAAGTACTTTGCAGTTACTAATGCCAAGGACATGCCTTTTTCAATAGGGCGGACAACGAAGGATGAGAGAAACGTGTCCATCTGCATCTTTAAGAAGGAGAGGAAGGTGGTTGATCAACTCTAACTGAAGGATTTAATGAAGCTGATTGATAAATATTATCATGTTGTTGATCTCATCGGTATATTTTTCTTTTTATGTTTCTTTATATTGTCTTTACTAATGATATTAATATTTTTCTATTTTGCAGAGTTGGATTTCCAAGTTATCCAAAAGGTGATGGCTTGGTAAAAGGCAATACAAGCTGCAAAGAAGACTTAGGTTAAGGTGAAAAAGGTTGTTTCATGCAAGCACATGATAAAGGAGGTGGATGTATTTGAGTCTCCATCTTAATAGACATTCTTGCCTACCTTTGATCCTACGCCTCTTACTAAGCAAGTAAAGGAGCTTAGCGAACCCTCTATGAAGAAGGCTCTAGTGGAAACTATGAAAATTGACTCGGATGAGAAGCTTTTTATGCTTTCTAGGAATCCGAGTAAGTGCCATGATCTTTGGTTCTTTCTAAAAAATAAGTATAAGAAGTGTATGCTAAGCCATCCAATGGTCAGCAAAACACTAAAAAGGATATACGTCCTTTCTAAAGACCAGGAGAAGTTTGAGCACCTAATAGATAGGCACCTTGTTAATCATGCTAAGATGCACAACTTAAAGGTTAATCACTAAGCTCTTTTATAAGTAGAAAACAACTTTAGTTTAAATTGTTTAAATTATTTTGCCTTTTTTTTTTTTATACAAACAACAACAATTGAGGTGGTCCAAAGCTAACAGCCGAAGGCCTGTGAGAAGCAAACAAGAAGTATGATAGGAGTTATTTTAGCATATATTTTTAGGTTAGAAATTAGGAGTTTTACATATTTTTATAGTATTTTATTTAGAATAGTTAATTTTTTATTTTTTATGCTCGTGTAGGAAATTCTCGAAAAAAGAGCTAAACTGCAGTTTTTAGCAGTGTTGCATGAGCTATTGAATGGCCCAAACATCTAACCATATGGTAATGCAAAGTTGACTAGTCAGTAGACACATATTCATGCTTAGTAGACAAGTGTGTGATTTTGTTACATGGCCATGCATCGGGCCATGCAAAACATCATATCTAAAATTGAGAAACGTGTGCGAGCTACCTTTTTAAGATAACAAAGATTTAATCTGGATAGAGATTCTTGAGTAGAAAAAAAACAAATTTTTAGGAGAGAAAAGTGGATCCAACATATACACTAAATAAAAAAAAAGATTTTGTGAAGATTTACAAGAGCTTTTTCTTTCTTTTAGGGTTTTTTATTAGTTTTTTTTTTGTTGACTTTTCTTTTAAAAATTCTTTGTTGAATTCAATGGATTATTTCTTCTTTGTTTCTTTTTATTTTTCTAATTAATTCTTCAATTTTAGGGATTAGAGTAAAAGCCCCATATTTATTTCATAAATCTATAAAGTGATTTTTACTTTAGTTGTGTTGGGAGTCTTGATTTAATATGTTTAAACTTAATTAATCTTGTATGTATGAACAACCACATATGCGCAAAGCTTGATATTCTAGATGAAGGAGAGATGGTGAAATTCTACTGTTAGTGTTAACATATTAAACTAGGAGATTGAGACCACGATAGTATACTCGACTTCTAAAGATATTCAAGGATTATTCATGAAGGTTAATGCATTATTATTAAATTTTGTGACCACGAGAGTAAACATAATTTTATTAATAATAAACTCAATTTTACTCAAGAGAAATTATTAGGTAAATTAGAAAAATTCATCTTCAAGCACAACTCAATTTCAAATGAAATAATTTTCTTGATATATTTATGGAATGATATTGTGGTGTACCCGAATTCTCTAGAAATTATTTCCATAAGAGTTTCTTTTAATTAAATCTCATTTTTATTTAATTATTTTCACAATTTCAACTTTAGTTATTTTCTTTTTGATTATTCAATTACTAGATAATAGGAAAATTAAGACTTTATTATTACTTGTGTAAACTCGTGGAAATGATCTCTACTTATCACTGTCTTACTTAAGTGATTTGTGCACTTGCAAGAGTTACATACGCAACAAGTTTTTGATGCTCGAGAATCAATTTTTCATCATATCAATTTCACTTAAGATTTCTATTAATCTAACATTTAAATTTACATTTTTAATAATTTTATGAGTCTAATTATGATTTGTTCTTTTGATAGGTGAAGTCCTTAGTGCATGCGACATTTAAAAAGCTTAGACCTATTTAAGTTTGATATGAAAATCAAGCGCAGGTTTCACATTGGAAGGCAAATCCAAAAACAGAAAAGGAACTTGCAAAAGGTCACAATGGCTAAAGAAAGAAGGCTAAGAGTTTTGCAAGAATTTGTCATGCCACATACTCAAGAGACTCAATCAAGCATTGTTAGACCCATGGTTGTATGCAATAATTTTGAGATTAAACCGATGATTATCTAAATGGTGCAATAAAATACTTTTGGAGGTAAAGTTAATGAGGATCCAAATGTTCATATCACTTATTTTTTTGAGATTTGTGTAGCCTTCAAGATTAATAAGGCATTTGATGATGTAATCCCATTAAGACTCTTTTCTTTTTCCTTGAGAGATAAAGTTAAAAGATGGCTAAATTTTATGGCACCTAATTCATTTATTACATGAGAGAAGCTCTTACAAGCTTTCTTAGCAAAATATTTTTCATCGAGTAAGACTGCACAATTAAAGCAAGCAATTACAAACTTTCAACAAGAGCTGAGTGGGACATTGCATGAAGCATGAGAGAGATTTAAGCAATTGCAGAGAAGGTGTCCACATCATGGTTTGTCGAATTGGTTGGTAGTCTAAATCTTCTACAATGGGTTTAACCATTTGGTCCACATTACTATTGATATTGTAATAAGAGGAGTACTCATATGAAAAACAACTAATAAAGCATATGCATTGTTGGAAGAGATAGCCTCAAACAACTACTAATGGGCAAGTGAAATGGGATCAATAAAAGGGTTGTATGTGTTCATGACATTGATGTCTATACCATGTTAACTGCTAAGATGGATGTTCTTATAAAAAAGCTTGAAAATGTGAGTGTGCGTGCAATCAATACCCCACAGTTGAATTATGAATGGTGTGGAAGAGGACACATGAGTACCAAATGTCAAGTGGGGAATCTTTTTGTTCAAAATTTAGGTGAGCAAGTGAAATGTCTTCAATTTCAATAAACAACCTAACAATCCATATTCCAACACCTACAATCTTGGGTGGAGGAATCATCCTAACTTTTCATGGAGTAATCAATTTAATCAAGTTAAACCTTCTCATCTAGCCCAACCAATTCAACATGAGGAAAAGCAACCATGAGACATGTAAAACTTCTTGATTGAAAAGTTTATGAAGGTAGAGACCAAGCTAGAAAAGATAGATAAGCTTGAATTAAGGTGAATCAAATAAAGCAATGCAACTGACACTTGAAGATGTGAATTAGGCAATTGGCTAACATTATCAATAAAAGAATACAAGATACATTGCCTAACAAGACTGAAATAAACCCAAGTGAGTAATGAAAGACAATTACTTTAATGAGTGGCATGGAGATATCCGACTCCCACGCAAGGCCAAGGTTGAATGTAAGAAAATACCCCTAAAAATTCCTAAAATCTCAGTCCAAGAAAGTGAAGAAACAACCCTAAAATTTAGTTTAGATAATAAAGACTATGTGGAAGAAGCTAAAGAGGAAGAAGGAAGTAAGCCTATACTAGTAATACCTTATGTTCTACCTATCCCTTTTCCTTAATGATTAGAATTGAACAAATTTTAGAAACAATATGCTAAGTTCTTATAGATTTTTAAGCAAATTCATGTTAATATTCCATTTGCTGAGGTCTTAGCACAAATGCCAAAATATGTAAAATTTCTTAAACAACTTTTGTCTAATAACAGGAAGTTGGAGGAGTTTAAGACCATAGCTCTCTCTAAGGAATGTAGCACCATAATCTAAAACAAGTTTCCATCAAAGCTTAAGGATCTAAGGAGTTTCCTTATTCCTTGCCAAATTTCTCATTACAAGTTTGATATAGCACTATGAGATTTAGGTGCTAGTATTAGTCTAATGCCTCTTTTTATTTTTAGGAAATGAAAGCTTAGTGAGATTGCTATTTACAAGAAATTGAAGCTTAGTGAGATCCAACCAACTATAGTGACATTACAATTAGCATATCGCTTTATTAAAGACCCGATTAGAGTAGTAGAGAACATTCCTATGCAAATGGGGAAGTTCATTGTACTAGTAGATTTCATTGTGCTTGGGATGGATGCGGACATGGACATGTCGTTAATCCTTGAAAGACCATTCTTGGCAATCGTACAAGCCATAATTGATGTGAAGAATGGAAAGCTAATTTTAAACATGATGGGAGAATCAATGGAGTTCAATGTTCTTAAAACAACAAAATAGTCTTCTTCCATTGAAGATGGAAATAAGGTAAATGCAATTCATGAGCTAGTTCAAGAGGTTTCTTAAAATGATCTTAAAATGAGCATCTTAAGGATCCATTCAAAACTTACTTGATTCAAGGGGCATCACCATTGCATGAGGACTCCTTTATTTAAAGATTATAGGTTTGAGAATTTAGGATAAGACAAGGCTTTCCCTTTAATAGAAAAAGCTCTAATTCTAGAGCTAAAACCTCCTACTCTTCATTTGAGATATGCATTCCAAGGTAATGCTTATGAATATGCCTAAATATATAATAAGAAAGATAAGCTATGACATATAAAACATATTCACAAGCCTTCACTTAATGTTAGACAGTAGGTGCTACTTGTTAATTTTCATCTTAAACTCTTTTCAGAAAAGCTAAATTCCCATTATTTTGGACAATTTAAGGTAGTTCAAGTTTTACCTTATGGAGCTATAGAGTTGCAAAGAGCAGATGAAAGTACATTCAAAGTTAATGGTCAGTGAGATAGGCCTTACTTTTATAGGGAGACATTACAAGTAAGAGAAGTTCTTCTCTTTAACACGCCGGTGAGCTGAAAATTTGCAAAAGCTGAGCTAATGAGTATAAACAAGTGCTTGTTAGAGGCAACCCAATAATTTATATTTAATTTGGATCATTTTAGTTTGTTCTTCTTAATTCATATATAAAATTTAAGGTTTAGATTTTAATTAGATTAGAATTTCAATTTTTTATAGTAAGTAATTTTTCTTTTATGTTATAATGCTAGTGTCATATTTAATTTTTATTAGTTAATGTTAATTTTATTTTAATTTTGTTAGTTACAGAAAAAAAAAAAAGAGAGAGTTGTAATAGAATTGCAGGGTGATACTATAACCCACGTCAAAAGCTTAAGGATAAGGACTGCATAGAAGAGATAAAGGCCTAATAGAGAGGAAATGGATCTTAATAAGTAAATTGGGTTTTAAATTGGTGATTAGGCTAACATTTATTTAGAGGAAGCTCCATTTTAATGAAGATGGACCATTTGTTCTTATAGAGGGAGTTGGATGTTTGGACTTTTATTCATGGGCCAAATATGAGACAAATATTCATGGGCCAAATATGAGACAAATAACTTTCTTGAATTTTTTTCATCATCTTCTCTTAATCCTAACTGGTCCCTCCACTCTTACAAATCACTCTTAACACCGTCACACCATTCCTCAACCCAAACAATGTATTCTTCCCAACTTGTTTCCTCTCATCTATTCCTTCTACCATTATAATTTACTTCTTTTTCTCTCTCTCCTTGAAGCACTCTCTACTCATTATCTTCTTAATTCCCTAATAACCTTCGCTTCTTGTTTCTCTAAGACCCATCAAAGTCAACATGTCATTCAAGAAAATGAAGAAGAAAAGGGCATTTACATAGTCAATGGGGTTCTCCATTTTCAACCCAAAACATAACCCAATCATCTCCCTCCTTAGATTTGGATATCCCACCATCGCCACTAGTGCCTTTCACACTAGATTTGGAGTTCATAGATAAGTCCAAGCCTCTACAATAACAAAAGTGAATGGAATTTCATTTTTCCTTTGCTTCATTACTGGTTTTAATTTTAAATAATTTAAATTCTATTATTTTGTGGATAAATTTCTATTGTAGGTTAGACTTTTGTTTTAGGTATGTGAATGTGTGAATATTATGTCTCAGAATGTGTAGGGACAAAAGTGAAATTTAGTATGGATATTATTAACTTTAGGTTTTTAGTAATTGTTTGAAGTTAGCTCTATCACTGTTAATTTAATGTATGTTGAAAATTTTAAATTTAAATTTGATTTTCATTATTCCATGTTTGTGTGGATGAGATGATGATGTGATTTATTTTATTGAGATGAATGATTGATTAGGAATAACTAGGGAATTGAAACTATTTTGTGATACTAGAGTGCTATAATTTTGAAATATGTTGTGGTTATAAATGCGTAATAGGTGCAAGACTGAGATCAATTTAGGCACATAAGGTATTTTGTTATGTGCTTAAACTATGGTTGTGATTGTGGTTAATTAGATACATGAATGTGTTTGCAAATAAAAAAAAATGAAATTGGTTTACTTGTGATTTGTGTTTGAGAAAATATCAAATTTGTGGGTTTGATTGCAGTTAAAGAGAACTAAGTTTTGATTCCTCCTAACTATGCGAAACTATTTTTGAATAATGTTTTGAGTTGATGACACATTTGTTTGATAGGTTTTAATTATGTTTTTTTGTTCTTTTATTAATTGATGAATAAACACATGTTGGTGATTTGGAAATTGTGAACTCATAAAGATTTGTGAGCAAAATTGAGAATTCTAGAAATAGAATTATATTTTTTGAATTTGGGAAGAAATTGGTTTGAAATTATTGATAAATTTTGAACTGAATGTTATTTATAGATGTTAGAAATTTTGGGATTGCTTGTGAACAGCATGAATGCTATTGGACTGACTTCTAGGCTCATGGGCTATTACATGTCCCATGCGATGGCCCATGCACATTTGTTTGGCTTTGTTTACCTAAAATTCTATTTATTTTTGCTTCTCTTTTTATTGATTCTACACCATTCTAATCACTCTTAGTTAATTGATGAAAAACATAATTAATGCAATAATGAAATTTAAAGGATTCGATCAATTTTGGGAATCAAATTGGCACTAAGTCATACTCGAGTTACATGAAAGGGGAGTATTTTTCTTTTTGTCCTTACATTTTTATTTTATTTTCTTTTCAAACATTGAGGATAATGTTTCATTTAAGTTTGTGGGAGGATTCAAATTAATTCTTTCAATGTTTAAATTCCTTTATGAATAGAGAATTTGATTTATTCTTTTATTATGGATGAGATTCTTCTTTTTGGGGTAATTGTTTGCTCTAAAAGTCTAAAAAAGAAGTAGAACTGACTTGAGAGTTATGACTTCATAATTTGTGAATTTTTAATTGTTTATAATGATTATATGTGGTCAGTTTTGTTGGAAAGTTTGAGACATTTGAATAAACTTGATATATGATGCAAGTAATTTCATTGTTTAAGTTGATTTAAGAAATTTACTCGAATCATTACATATATGAATTGATTCTTTATTTAAATTCAAGTATGAGCATGCTAGTTTGTTAAGAAAAAAAATTTCACTAACTCTAGAATAAGGCATACAATCTTTTGAGGTGAAATATTAATTCACACTTGATTAAAGAAGTAATTTAGGCATTCTTTATGTTAACCCATTTAGTCATCATCCATACCTTATCAATTATTATCCATTGTGCCCTTTTTGAGCCTTCAAATACACTTTAAGAGTGTATAAAAGCCTTTTTCTCGCTACCTTTAACTTTATTACCATATTACTCATATTATGGCCTACCCACCAAGAGAATTTTAGTGTTAAAATTTTTAAGTGGCACTAAAATTTTCATTATAGTTGTTGAGAAAATTAAATTTCCTTCTTGAATGTATTTGAGCATGTATGTAAGTGTTTGATATTTGAGAAAAAAAAATTGGGATGTGTAATGTTTGCATACTCACAATTTGTTGGCTATTTGGGTTAGTGTAAAAAAAATAAAAAATAGAAAATAAAAAAGGAGAAAAAAGAGGTAAAGAAAAAATAATAGAAAAAGAGAAAAAAAAAAAAAAGAAAAAGCTGAGAATTGTGAAGTTTTTTTAGCTCTAATGCTTAGATTTTTTAGAGTTCACAAATTTATGTGATATGCATTATATTCACAATTTACTCTTAAACTTTGTGATGAATTTGGATTGTTTGAGTGATTGTTGCTAAGGAATAAAAGAAGGATATGACTTAGATAAGTTGGAAAATTTTGGATTTGATAAGAAAATTTTTAATGTCACTTGATTATTTTAATTCTTGGAATTCTCTTGTTTTTACATGTTATTATTTTCTTTGGCAAGCCATTTTCCCTTAGCCCCCATGACAAGCTAATAAAGACATTTTGATCTTTGATGAGGTGTGTAATTACATTAGTGAAAATTGATTGTGTGTTTTTGCCTATTGAATTATGCATAACATTATTTTAGGAAGATGTTTGACAATGCTTATATTATGTTTGTTTTTAAATTGCATCAAAAGTGAAAATGGTGCATTGTGGTTTTTGCATATTTCTCGATTGATTTATGCTTGGAATTGCTTGCAAAATTTTGAGAGTGAACTTCAATGTCATAAATTTTTTTATGTGTTTGATTGTGTTAATTTATTATGGAGTTTTCTAAGTTCAAGGTTTTGCAATTTCGATTTGAAGTTCTCTTATTATTTATTTTTTTTGCTTGAGGACAAGCAAAACTCCAATTTTGGGAGAGTTTGGTAGGAGTCATTTTAGCATATATTTTTAGGTTAGATATTATGAGTTTTTCTTATTTTTATGGTATTTTATTTTAGAATAGTTAATTTTTGTTTCTTTTGTGCTCATGCAAGAAATTCTTAGAAAAAGGAGTTAAATTGCAATTTTCAATAGTATTGCATGGCTATTGCATGACTCATGCATTTGACCATGTGGTGATGCAGAGTTGACCAGTCAGCAGATACAAATTTGGGGTTAACAGATAAGTGTGTGGACTGTTGCATGACTCATGCATCAGGGCATACAAAACATCATATCCATAATTAAGAAATGCAAACGGGCTACCTTTTTAAGATAACAAAGTTTTAATCTAGATAAAGATTTTTGGGCAAAAAAAGAGCAGAATTTTAGGTGAGAAATTTGGATCCAACATCTATATCAAATAAAAAGAAGATTTTGTAAAGATCTACATGAACTTTTTCTTTCTCTTAGGGTTTTTCATTGATTTTGTTAGTAGACTTTTTCTTTGGAAAATTCTTCTGTTGAATTCAATGGATTCTTTCTTATTGGTTTCTTTTTCTTCATTAAAGATGAATTAATTCTTCAATTCTAGGGATTAGAGAGAAAGCCTAATATTTATTCCATAAATCTATGAAGTGATTTTTTTCTTCAATTGTGTTAGGTGTCTTGATGTAATATGTCTGAACTTAATTGCCCTTATAAGTATGAATGGTCGCATATGTACAAAGCTTGAGATTCTAGACGATGGAGTGAGAGTGAAAGTCTAAGGTTAGTTATAACATATTAAACTAGAAGATTACGATCATGAGAGTAGGCTCGACTTCTAAAGGTATTCAAGGATTATTCATGCAACTTAATGCATTTTTATTAAATTTTAAGACCATGAGAGTAGACATAATTTTAGTAATAATAGACTCAACTTTACGTAAGACAAATTATTAGGTAAATTAGGAAAATCCATCTTCAAGCATAAGTTAATCTCAATTAAAATAATTTTCTTGATATATTTATAGAATGGTATTGTGATGTATCCGAATTCCTTGGAAATAATTGCCATAAGAGTTTCTTTTAATTAAATCTAATTTTTATTTAATTATTTTTGTAATTTCAATTTTAGTTATTTTCTTCTTGATTATTTGATTGCTAGATAATAAGAAAATTAAGATTTTATTGGTACTTATGTAAAACAATCCAGTGGGAACTATCTTTACTTATTATTGCATTACTTGAGCAATTTGAACACTTACAAGGGTTACATACACAACAAAGTATAATTGAGCTAGAGGACCAACTGATTAAGGCTTAGAACGAGTTGGCTGCCCTCACCAAGGACCATCAAGACACCCGTAAGTGAGTAGCTAATGGGGTGAGCCTACTGAATTATGCTCTGAAGGCTTTAAAAGCTTATAAAATTGAGGTTGTCGAGTTGTAGGTTTAGGTCTCCATGCTAGAGGGGTTGTCCAAAAGGAATGCAAGCTAAAGTAAGAGGTAAAACAATTGCGAGAAAAGGAAAAGTAGCTTGTGCTTTGGCCAACGAAGAGATGGCCAGGATTTGCTTCGATTATAAAACCAAAATAAGGGATGAATTAGCCAAAGATAATCTTAAGCTAAAATTTGACTTTATTGGTGAGATCCTCGCTAGCACAGTAGTAGAGGAGCTAGAAGAAAAAGAGAAAAAGGAAGAAAAGGAAGATGAAAAGGGAAAAAAAGCTAGAAGGGGATGAAGTAAGGAAATAGTTGTAGGTTTACTTAAAACTTTTGATCTGTCCCTCAAACTTTGTAAAAAATTTATAAGTAATAAAAATTTTCTTTTTTTCTTTATCTTCCCTTGTGTTTTACTTTGCACTTATGAGCATCTGAGCTTTATATTATTAACACTAATTGTTGAACTTCTAAGTTTTAGTAATCTACAACTGTGCTTAACTGAGCTCTTGGACTTAGGAAACTTTTAACAATAACTAAAGTTTTGAGTTAAATAATCAAACTTTGATAACCCTTTGGCTTTGAATATGAGATCAAGCTAGCAAAAAATGCTAAGTATAAATGATTTTAGTTTGGTTAAGGCATTATTTGTCTATAGGCTTGACTAGTCTTTCACTATGTATGAGGCTTACTAGCTTAGTATATACTTTAAAAGATAACTCAAAAAGGAGGGTAAAGATCCTTTTGTAATGTATAAGGCTTACTAGCTCAGTATATGCTTTCAACTATTATGTACTTAATTTAAAGAGCTCATAGATGTGAAAGAAGAGGGTGAAAACCCTTTAATTATTGAATTAAATGACTCAAAGATGGAGATCAAGTACTAACAAGCTTTCTCAAGATCCATTACAAGGAATTGGAGGTCTAATGACTAAAAGAATGAAAGAAACTTTGCAATGAATGATCATGAAAGTGAAAAAGAAAATTAAAAGATCTTCTTCAAGTTCAAATCAAGTCCTTTATACCTTAATTGCATGGGAGGAACCTCAAGAAGGAAGCTACAAGTAAAAAAAAGCTTGTTTGAAGGGAAAAGAGTCACGTACGGCCATAACGCACAATCGTGGTTGATTGGATAGTAGGATCACTTTCAAAAAATACAATCGTGTATCAAAGGGACACATTTGGGGCAGTAAGGATGGTAAGGGTATGGCTTCATGACATGACCTACATCGAGGCATTGCATTTGCTAAGTGGGGATCATAGTAATGCACAACCTTACATTGAGGTTGTGCATATCAAGACGAAGCTATTTTATTATTTTGTCAATCAAATTTTAAGTTGTTTCTTTTATATTTAGCTAGGATTCTTCTCTAGAATATGTTTCCTATTTAGAGATGACTTTGTTTAGGAATTTTAAATCGGTTCTATGTAGGAATCTTCTCTTTGTATGGCTTTATACGAGCCTTAACATTGTATTATGAAAGAACTGATCTTTGATCAATATTTTTGAGTTTTGGCAAGTTATATGCTTTATTTTCTTGTGCTCTTAGTGGAATACAAAATTAGACTTATCCAAGTGATTGATCAACCTCTATGGTGTCTTCAAGATTGGGGTTTTAAAGACTTGGTTTCATTAGGGTTCTAATCTTTTGATCGACAACCTGATTTCTAGCTTTCTTGGGCAAAGTTATAATTCATATAAAGAGTTCCTATGGTGGGTCTCATAGCGAGTTCTTTATCAGTTGGTATTAGAGCTCAATTCTAGAATCAAGTTATGTATCTTTTGTTTAACTTTTGTTCTCCTTGTTTTGTGTCTTTTTGTTTTCGTTTCTCTAAACCTAGTTCTTCTAGTTCTAATCATCCATCTATCTTTTTTTCTGTGTTTCTTTATTTTTATGTGTTAATCAAATTAAATGCCAGCGATTTCAATTTATTAATGTTGGGTTTCAACTTACATATTTGAAGTTCACAATTCTCTATAATTGTTGGGTTTCAAATTGTTATTATTAGAATTTGCATCATTTGAACTCAAAGGGTTGGTTAGATCTTTTATTATAAAAAAAAGTTAAAAAAGAAGAGAAAGTAAAAAAAAAAAAAGAGAGAGAAAGTAAAAAAAGGAAGCAAAAAACAAGCAGATTGCAATTTCATATTCCCAAACAAAAAGGGATTTTGATTCAATTTATTTTAGGCATAATTGAGTTATTTGTTTTCTTTGTGTCTTTTTATACAAATTGTTTACATGGTGTCTTTGATTCATCATGTTCTAGTTACTTCTTTCATACGTTCGTTGCTTTATTTGAAGTTTTCTTATTTTCTTGGTTTTATTAATAATTTTTTTTTTGTTTTCTGTTTTTCCTTAACTAGGTCTTTGAAGCCTTGATCTTTGAAATTGTCATTAATTGTTAATTACTTAATAAGATTCATTAATTCTTTTAAGATCATAAAGAATGCTAGTTTGAGATGTAAAAGGCAAGAGTGGTGAGCTTATTAGAGGGTAAAAGCCTAATTTGTGTGTAACATGAGTGATCATCATCTATTTGTGTGCAAACACATAAGGGAATGTGTGAGAAATAATTTTCTTTTATTGTTAACAAATTTTTGCAGGTTATAAACATGAGCAATGAAAAAGAATCCTAAGATAACGACATGAAATTGTTCAAAAAGGTTGTTGTGGATCAATTTCAAAAACTGAAGGCAAGGTTAGAAGACATATAATCCTCATCAAATTCCAAATCCTCTAGATAGCGTATAATCGAGGATGAGGAAGAAGATGATTCAAACTGGGAGGAATCGATATCCAATAAAGGCAAGAAAGGTACCTTCAAAAGAGATAACAACCTAAGCAACATCAAGATGAAAATTCCTACCTTCAAGGGCAAGAATGAACCAACATTGTACCTAGATTAGGAATAACAGGTTAAGCATGCGTTCGATTGCCATGAGTACTCTGAGGATAAGAAGGTTAAATTAGCAATCATAGAGTTCAATGACTATGCAAGCGTATGGTGGGATCAATTTATGATCAATAGGTGAAGGCATAGAGAGAGACGTATTTGAACATGGGAGGACATGAAATTGGCAATGTGTAAATGATTTGTCCCTAGCCATTATTATCATGAATTACATAAAAAAAAAAATTCAAAGTTTGGTGTAAGGTTCCAATAGTGTGGACGACTACTACAAGAAGATAGAGATAGCCATGATAAGAGCTAATATAGAGGAGGACCATGAGGCTACCATGACCAAATTTATTAAAGGCTTGAATAAGGAAATTATCTATATTGCTAAGTTGTAACACTACATGGAGATGAAATAGCTCTTACACAAAGCCATTAAGGTAAAAAAAAGTAATTGAAATCTAGAGGAGACAAATCTAGTTCTTTATAGAGGGCTAATTGGAAGAAAAATAAGGCCATCACAAAACATAAATAGGAGACAAGCCAAAAGATTCGATTACTACTCCAAAAGGTAAAATCAAAACCAAATCTCCTTCTAAATCATGTGTTGTGAAGTGTTTTAGGTGCCAAGGATTCAAATATATTGCTTCTCAATGCCCAAATAAGTGGACCATGTTCTTTTTGAACAATTATGATATTAAAAGTGTTAGCTTAAACGATGATGAAATGCCACCTCTAGAAGATTGTTCGAATATGGAGATTGAAGGACTTATTCATAGTGAAATGGTAGTAGCAAAAAAAACATTGAGTGCATAGCCCAAGGATGATGATGAGGAGTAACATAAACAAATTTTCCACGTTAAATGCCATGTGAATGGCAAGATATGTACCTTGGTTATTCATGACGGTAGTTGTACTAATGTTTCTAGTCCATTGTTGGTTAAAAAGCTAGATTTGCATACCATGAAGCATCTTAAACCATACAAACTCACTTGGCTTGCTGTGGGAAAATGACGGTTCACAAGAAATGGTTATTCTCTTTTTCCATTAACAAATATATGAATGAAGTTTTATGTGATGTTGCACTAATGCATGCGAGACATATTTTGCTTGGCCGACCATATCAATTTAAATGGAGGGTGACACATGATAGGTATAAAAATCATTATTCCTTTGTACTTAAAAATCAATGTTTTGTACTAACTCCTCTCAAACTCTTCCAAGCTTATGAGGATTAATTAAGAATAGCAAGAGAGTGGAAAATGAGAGAGAAGCAAAATAGTGAGGAAGAGGAAAAGAAAGAAAAGAGTGTAGAGAGAAAATTTGAAAAGAAATAAAGTGTGCCAAAAAAAAAAAAGAAAAAAGTGAAGGTGAGGAAGAGAGAAAATTTGAAAGAAAAATGGGCAAAAAGGAGAGAATAGTGAGAAAAAGAACATGATTGCAAAAAAAAAAAAAAAGTGAGGTTGATAGTGTTTTGAGTGCTAGGCAACAACTACTTGTACTCATGTACAAAGATGTTTACCTTTCTTCTAATGACCTTAACCTATCTTTAGCTAGTGTTGTGGTGTCTTTATTATAGGACTTTAGGGATCTTTTCCTCGAGGAGACTCTTCAAGGATTACCTCCATTACAAGGTATTGAGCAATAAATAGACTTCATACTTAGTTCTACCATTCCAAACTAATCGACCTTTAGAGCTAATTTCAAAGAAACAAAGGAGATCCAAAGGCAAGTATATAAGTTGGTGCAAAAGGGATTTATGAGGGAGAGTCTTAGTCCATGTTCAATTCCTATCATCTTAGTACTAAAGAAAGATAAAACATGGAGCACGTGCGTAGATTGTTGAGCCATCAACTAGATAACGGTAAAGTATATGCATCCTATTCCTAGGTCAAATGATATGTTTGATAAGTTACATGGCTCTTATTTATTTTTCAAAATTGATTTGAAAAGTGGTTATTATTAAATTTGCATAAAAGAGGGAGATGAGTGCAAAACTACATTCAAAACTAAATATGAATTGTATAAGTGGTTAGTAATGCCATTTGGGTTAACTAATGCACCTAGTACATTCATAAGGTTGATGAATCATGTTTTGCATGCTTTCATAGGAGAATTTGTGGTAGTTTACTTTGATGATATTTTGATTTATAGCAAAAATTTGGATGAGCATGTGAAACATTTGCATAATGTGTTTAATGTGTTAAGGGAGCATTAATTGTATGCTAATATTAAGAAATGCACATTTTACATAGGATCTGTTCTATTTTTTAGATATGTTATTAGTTCACAAGGTATTAGTATTGATGAAGAGAAGGTAAAGGCAATAAAGAAATGGCCTACACCTAAGAATGCAAATAAGGTAAGAAGTGTTCATGGTTTAACAAGTTTCTATCAAAGGTTTATTAAAGATTTTAGTACCATTGCTTCACCTTTGAATGAACTTGCTTAAAAGAATGTTGTTTTTAATTAGGATGAAGTGCATGAACAAGCTTTTGATTCTTTGAAAGAAAAATTGAGTAATGCATATTGTTAGCCTAACTTTGACAAAACTTTTGCGGTAGAATGTGATGCATCTTGGGTTAGAATAGGAGTTATTTTAATGCAAGATTCCAAACTAATTGCATATTTTAGTGAAAATCATAGAGGAATGGCATTGAACTATCCTACTTATTACCAGAAGCTCTACACATTGGTGAGAACTCTTCAAACATAGTAGCATTATTTGTGGCCAAGGGAATTCATCATTCATTCTAATCATGAGAGCCTAAAGTTCTTAAAATCCCAAGGTAAGCTCAATAAGAGACTTGCTAAGTGGTTGGAGTTCATTGAAACATTTCCTTATGCAATCAAATACAAACATGGGAAAGAAAATGTTATAGCTGATTCATTGCCTACGAGGTACGCATTACTTCTTTGCAAACTTAATTACTTAGTTTTGATTTGCTTAAAGACTTGTATGCCAATGATGTTAATTTTGGCCAAGTATAGAATACACGTGTTAAGAATGTATTTGGTAATTTTTATAGGCACTTAAGATTCTTTTTCAAGAAAGATAAATTGTGTGTGACAATTTATTCTATTTGTGAATTACTTATTAGGGAAACTTATAAGGGTGGTTTGATGGGGCACTTTAGTGTGCAAAAGACATTAGACATATTGCATGAGCATTTTTATTAGCCTAACATGAAACATGATGTGTAATCTACTTGTGATAAGTGCATTACATGTAAGCAAACAAAGTCTAAGGTTAAACCACATGGTTTGGATACCTTTTACCCATACTTGCCTAACCTTCGATTGATATTTCCATGGATTTTGTCATAAGGTTACCAAGGTCTCAAAGTAGTAATGATAACATATTTATTGTTGTTGATAGGCTTAATAAGATGGCTCATTTCATTGCATGTTCTAAAACCAATGATGCAACACATATTGTTAATTTGTTCTTTAAAGAGGTGGTTTGTTTGCATGGCATGCCTAAGACCATTATTATTGATGGAGATGTTAAGTTCTTAAGTCATTTTTGACACATTTTATAGAGTAAATTAAGAGCTCAACTCTTATTTTATACTGTTACAGATCTTTAAATGAATGGACAAACAGAAGTAGTTAATAAGACTCTTACTACTTTATTGCACATTATTCAAAAGAACTTAAAATAGTAGGAGAAGTGGTTCCCATATATTGAATTTGCATATGATCGGGTTCTTCATTCTACTACTTTTTCTCCTTTTGAAGTTGTTTATGGCTTTAATCTTTTAACTCCTTTGGATATTTTACCTTTGCCTACTAATGAGCATGTTAATCTTAATGATAAGTAAAAGGCGGATTGTGTGAAGGATTTACATGCCAAGGTTTGAACTAACATTGAAAGAAAGAATGAACAATATGTCAAGTAAGCTAATAAGGGACAAATGAAGGTTGTCTTTAAACCCAAAGATTAGGTTTGAGTGCATCTGCGTAAAAAGAAAATTTCTATATAAGGAAAATCCAAACTATAACCAAGAGGAGATGGACCTTTTTATGTTTTGGAAAGGATTAATGATAATGCCTACAGGCTTAATTTTCCAAGCAACTATGGTAATGTTAGTGCTACTTTTAATATTGTTGATTTATCTTTGTTTGATGTAGGTGATTCGAGGGCAAATCCTTTCAAAGAAGGAGGGAATGATAGAGATCAAGATACTAGCAATCTTTCCCAAAATCTATTATAAGGAATTAGAGGTTCAATGACTAGGGTAAAGACTAAATGAATGAAAAAACTTTATAAGGATTGATCATGAAAGTGCAATAGAAAATTAGAAGATCTTCTTCAAGTTAAATCAAGTCTTTTGTACCTTAATTATATAAGAGGAACCTCAAGAGGAAAGCTATAAGTCAAAAGAAGCTTGTTTGAAGGAAGAAGAGTTGTGCACGACCATGCATTGATTAGATAGTAAGATTCCAAACACGATCGTGCATCAAGGGGACACATTTAGGATGACAAGTGCACGACTTCATGATAGGTTGTGCTTCAAATAATTCATATAAAGAGTTCCTAAGACAGGTCTCTTTATGAGTTTTTTATCACTCAAGGGATTAGGCATTACTCGAGCTTGATTACATTAGAGAATAGCTAAGGCTATTAGATAAAATATTTTTAAAAGCCTCTATATTCCATGTTTGGTGTGATGGTTTATTGTCCATTGTCTCAAGCTTGTATGTTATAGGTCTTACTATTTTAACTACCCTAAATGGGCCTTCTCAACTAGTTCTGAGCTTACTAACACCTGCTTCACCCTAGGTTGTATTAACTCTTCTAAGGATTAAGTCTCCCACTTTGAGGGCTCAGTGTTTTACTCTTCTATTATGAAACCAAGCTACCCTTTGTTAATAGGTAATGGCTTATATAGTAGCATCTTCTCTCTTTTCAACCAAGAGATCTAAATTGAGGTGAAGCTCATCCTCATTCTATTTGGTATCATGGTGGAACACTCAATAGGAAGGAAGGCCAATCTTAAGAAGAATGACTTCTTTCATTCTATACACTAAGAAGAATGACAGTTGGCTTGTAGGAGTTTTTAAGGTTGTGCCAAAAGGCTCACAAGATGTGGTTGAGCTGATCTGTCCATGCCTTCTACATCTTCTAGTTTCTTTTTTAGCTTTTATAGGATGATCCGAGTGGTTACTTCAATCATCCCATTTATTTGAAGATGAGCCACAGAAGTGAATCTGAGGTATATGACTAAGTCAGTAAAATTTGAACCAACCATGTTAAGCTACTTGCCATTGTTACTGATCAATTCCCTTAGGATACCAAACTTGTAGATTATATTCTTTTTAACGAAGTCGAGTATTTTGGCTGAGGTAATGGTGGTAAGTGCTTTAACCTTGGGCCATTTTAGAGAAGTGATTTATAGCTGCCATTACAAACTTCTTTTATTCTGATGCCTCCAAAAAAGGGCTAAGGATATCAATCCCCCATTAAGAGAAAAGCCAGGTAGAGCTAATGGGTTGTTGATTGGTTGTCACTATTAAGGGATAATGTTATGCCTTTGACAAGTGTCATATCTCTACATGAGCTCCTTAGCTTCTTTGAATATGGAAGGTTAGAAGTAACTAGATATGACTACCTTTCGAGCTAAAGTGGTGCTTGCTTTATGGGTCCCATATATACTTCATGTATTTCTCTAAGCATATATTTTCCATCCTCTATAAAGATACATATGAGCCAAGGCTAACTATAAGACTGCTTTTATAAGACTCCATCCTTCTTTACGTAGTCAACAACCTTGCTGATGATGGCTCATACTTCCTTTAGATCTATAGAAAGTTGTCCATACTTCAAGTTCTTAATGAAAGGGATCATCCAGTTGTCTTCTTCGGTTGTGACAACTACACACTTTCTGGAGGATGTTCCGATCCCTTTCTTTTAACATGACCCCATTAGGCAAAGTGGCTTCAGGGTGTCACAGCCCCATTTAGATCGAAACCAACACTAGGAAATGGGTAGGGTTAAAGCCATCGAGACTCGTAGCAAGCTTATTCCATTTTAATGTTAACTAATCTCTAATTAATAATTATTGAGATTTTGCAATGATAATAAATAATATCCACGATGATTTACATAACAAAATTCACTAACATCTATCAATTTTCAAGTCTTACTATTCTAAACTATGGAGTGCTATAATTAAAATAAATTAGAAATGAATATTACATAATATACCCGCGCATATGAAGGATTGTGGGATTGTAAAAATAATCTATTAGATCAGCTATCACCTGAAAAATTAATAGAGACTATTAGTCTAAAAAGTGAGGTAATATTAAATACTTTTATAACCTATTAGGTGAACACACATTATGCTTTAACAAGAATCATACATAGCATATCAAATATGCAAGTATTGGATGATACATTTACATATATATGCATATATAGAATTCATCAACAAAGCCAAGCATATGGAAGGAGAACGAGTGCAAAACCTATACTCTAATACCAATAGCCATTAGGCTCTCTTGATTCAAATTGATTAGCACCTAGAGAGCAAACTCGACCAGAGTCGCTAACCAGTTTACTTATTCCAATGTACCATCACCCATAGAGCAAACTCGACCAAGGTGCTCATAATCTCATCATATCATAATATTTCAATATCCTAAGCCTAGAGAGCAAACTCAATCAGGGCATTATCCCACCATAATATATTAATATCCTAAGCCCATAGAGTAAGTTCAACTAGGGCACTATCACATCAATCATAATTATTTATATTTAATCAAACTAGTGTGCACTCGATTCTGATATAACCCATTAGGTGGCATATTCATGTTCTCAATCTACAATCACATTATGTCACAAACTGTTTCACACACTTCTATACATAATGCTCTCAATTCACAATCTCATCAATATCCAAAATTATTATACACACATATAAACATATGATGCAACATCAATAATAATATTAATATGTAAGAGAAGTCAAATCAAGCTAATATGTCATAAAAGTATATAATATTAACTCATAAAAAAGTTGAAAAATCGTAAAATGCTCCAATGATTCTACTAGTGCGAATTGGGTGGCAAGAGAATCTAAATAAAGAAATAATTTATTAGAATCAATATAAAATATTATCCTCAGTCTAATTTCTTAAATTATTATTTTTCCTAAATTTTCATTTAATTCTCACCGGAATTTCTAATGAAATTTCAATAGCATTTCCCTTAAAAATAGTACATAACCCCGTAAAACAGGTCGATTTCCTATAAGAATACATCTATAATATATCAACATCATTCAATTCAAGTCAGGTCTCCAAATTCCTCATATCCTTGATCAAACACATTCTATAATTTAATAATTAATAATTCTCAATTTATCAACACAATCATTCACATAATTTTCAACAATTATAAATACTCATAAAAATAATAATTAACTTAATAACTATACCAACACATTAAGTTATTTTTTGATTAATTGATAATAATCTTCAATAATCATATAACTAATTATATATTTCAATTAAACTAATCAATTATATTAATCAAATAATTGTAAACAATACTTCCTAATTCTCAGTAATAAATTAAATATATATAAAGTATATTACTCAATGCTAATTACTCCAATCTTTGTTAGGTCTAAGTATTAATTGAATAATTAAAGATAACCAATCTAACTATTAGTCAAATTATTTTTCTTAATTCATTATCTTATGCATAATTCTCATACTTTAATTTCCATTGTTAATTCTCATAATTTCTATTAAATAACTCGCAGCTATTAATTTATCCATTTAATCCCAACTAATTCTCTAATATTCATCATTTAATTCTAAAATTCTATTTTAATCACAATATCATAAATAACACCATAATTATCATTAATCATTATTAATCTCTTTAAATCTAATTAAATCATCCAATTTAATAAACTTTTTCAATCCATAATTAAATTTCAAATTAATTTAATTATCCTCATAATAATTCTATTAACTCCATAAAATACCCTTAAAAATTTCATAATTCTTAATAATTGTATTCATTCCAATTAATTTCTCTAATTAAAATAAACTCTATTAATTCTCATAATTTAATCTAAAATCACCATTAAACCTCAATTATTCCACCTTTAAATTATTAGTATTATCATATATCTATCTAGTATAGTCTCAAGTCATTAAAATCCCAATAAACATTAATGTTTAATCTCAAATTATAATTATTGAAAATCAAAAAAAATTTGTAAAATCTCACATAAGTATCTATAATTTGTGAGAACTACACCAACACTATCAAGGCGAAGATGAGCACGTTTTGTCTCAATTCGCCTCCTGAACCCCGTTGGAGCTGCCGCCACAAGAGGCTGGAGTTCACCGTTGGTGACCATTATTGGAAAAATGGCCAAAGTCATCTCATATATTATCTTTCTAGGAGTTTGTAGGAACTTAAACTATCGTCATTATGTGTTACCGTTTGTCCAAATTCTAAAAAAAATCGAGATTTTTATTGAAACTTTGAATGACTGTTGTGTCGTCGTTCGACCTCCATTCTAGACGAATCAAGTATCCATGAAAAGATTGTGAAGAAAGCTTTCTATAACATTTTGAATCATTTAATTTAGAGCTAGAGTTATAACCATTTAAAATCTATCCTTTTTTTTTTTCTCTCTCTCTCTCTCGCCTGGGCCAGTGGGACTTGTCCCTGCCCTCAATTTTTTTTTTTTTTGGGTTTTGCTATATCTTGGTTTTTACCAAGATCTGTCTTGGTTGGTCCCCTCCAACAACCGAGACACTAACTTTTTTTTTTTTTTTTTTAATAATAACAACAACAACAACAATAATAATAATAATTAAATTATCACCGTAATAATTAATTTCATAAATATAATATCATTTTCATATAAGTTTTTAAAAAATAATTATGTTATTATCGGCCACATAATTTAATTTTTTTATGAAAATAATAATATTGATTATTATAATATTATAATCATAATTATTGTAGTTAAAATGTCCACCATGAAATAATTGAAACTTTTGCAAGTAAAATCTCCACATTTAAGTATTTAAATTTCATAATAATAAATCTTCTAATTATAATTTAATTTAATTTCAGAAAGAACTTAATTTAAATTAAATTAATTTTCTTAAATAAAATTATAATATATTCACTAAATTAAATAATATAATATTCTCAATCAATTATTTTTATAACATAGAATATTTCTTATAAATTAATTTAAACTCTCAAATAAATAAAATCTTCTAACATAATTATTTTTATAATTAATTATATTAATATATATAATTTAAATTCTTAAATATACAATGTTTATCAAACATAACTTATTAAAATTAATTTATAATATTTTGTATAATCTTAATTAGAATAATAATAACTTTAAAACATTAATATATCCAATAAATCCTTAAGAATCATAATCATATATATATATTTAAATAAATTTAAAATCTACTTAGAAAATATTTTATCTCTTTTTGAAATTAAATTCCCCATATTGTTAATTACATATATATATATATATATACATATATATATATATATATATATATATATATATATATATATTTACTCTTATTTTATTTAAATACTCAAATTAAATTTAAAATATAAATAAAAGTATAATTTAATAACTCTAATATTTATAACTTTAGAGAGATATGAATTATAAATTTTAGGATGTTACATAGGGGAGGCAGCTAGTTTAGCCAATGAATCTACTTTGTTGTTTGTTTAAGGGATTTACTCCAACCTATAACTACCTCCCTTCATTTCCATGTTTGACAAAAGATGCTTAAAATGTTCAACATAGCTGACCATACTAGGGTCTTTGACAACATATTAGCCGAGTAATTGTTGGACCACTGGTGTGAGTTGCTGGAAATTAATAGGTGGTCAGCTCAGACCTCTTACGCCAGTTGTGGTCTAATGATTAGAGCTTCATATTCTATAGTATTATTGGTGGCTCAAAACCTCATCCTTAACTCTACTATAGCGCAACGACCCTCGTCAATTAGAGACTTCTCTAGATTTGACTACTGCCCTTGACATGGTGTGCAAGGCTAACAAGTCTTCCTCAAACCATCTATAGTTTGAAATCCCTGATGCATATATATCTCAAAATGTTTAAATCTCAATACTTTATCAAATACTTAATATCCATAATAATTAATTCAAAAAACATAAATTTAAAAATCAGCCTTATAATCAAATCCAAAATTATTAATTATAATGAGATTTATAAATTTATGTTATTTGAATTAATTATTATTAATGATTGGATATCAAGTATTTGATAAGTGAAGATATTAAAAGAAAATTGTATTTTGATTCATAATAAATTAGTAGAATATTACATTATTTGAGTTAAGAGATGGTGAGAAATTTTGTAAAAATTTAGTTGATTTTAAAATTTTCTTATGTTTCTTATAAATGCAAAATTCAGCTTTTATTATTTTAGAAATTATAAATTTTTTATTAACAAAATTATAAAAAATTATTTTATGTTAATAAAAAGAAATTAGACCTAAATAGTCTAACAAATAAAAGTATTATATTATTTGAGTTCAAGAAAAGAGTGAAAATTTTCTAGATTGAAAAAATTCAGTTGATTTCACTTTTTTTTTTCAAGTTTTTTGAAAGTAGAAAATTAGATTTTTTAGAAATTATACAAAATTTTTATTAAGAATATGAAAATTAATTTTATATTATTCGATAAAAAATTATACCGAAATAACCTAAAAAAAGAGCATTATTATAATTAGGATAAAAAATTAATTTTAAATTTGATTATATAAATTAACAAAATTGACAATCTGATTAAGGTAAATTTTAGCTTTCAATTGATAGAAATCTAGCAAAAACAAAAATAATAAGTAAAGATAAAAATATATATTTTTTATTAATAAAAAGGTGTTTGAATTTCAATTAAAAAACACACCTGATTTTGAGATTTTTTTTTTTTTTTACATATTCTTATTTAAGTACAATAGTGAGTTGTAGAGCTCAAGTTCCCTCCTTTCTCTTTCTTTGAGATGACAAATTTTTAATGGATTGGGATCAAGAGAACATGGAACTTATCTTGAGAGCTGTTTACCATGCTCTTTTTTCTGCTGCGTTGCAATTGGTCCTCCTCACACACTTTTGATCATCCTTCTGCATGCAAATTTGGAAAATATTAGGGTCTGTCACACAATATTAGCTGCATATTGCCGCGGTTGCAAAATAAAAAGAATAAAATAATGAGACAACAACAGACCAAAAAAAAAAGGTGACTGATTAAAGTGATAAAAGGCAAAATATTGATATTAACTCCTGAAAAAAATTTTATTGAAAAATAAATTATAAATAGAGATTTCAATGTGGTTCGTGGTGTAATATATGAAATAAACTTTGAACAAATTTTCTTTTATAAAATAAGTTTGAAACAAAAATATTAAAATAATAATAGAGATAATTGAGTAAAAAATAAAATATAATAGATGTTCACATAATAATTAATGTATATTCATATAATAATTATTTATTAGAAGATAATAATTGAATAAATATAGTATACTAAAATATATTTTAAGAGCTTGAAAAGCAAATCAAATGATAAATATAGAATAATATTAGTGCAAGAGTTTAAGAATACTTAAAATAGTATATTTCTAAATGTATGTATTGGTATGTAGTACTAAAATAATATTTTTTTATTTTATATTGTGAACACGTAATAGTATTTTTAGTATCTAAATGTTATTTTTTTTTATATTTGTTTCATACTCAAAGTATTAAGTTTTTTATTTAATAGAAAAAATATAAAGATTAATTAAATTTATTTCTTTTAATTCAATACAATTGATTGAGTACAATTTAGATGTTTTCAAAAATTATAAATAAAAAATATATATAGTTATAAATAGAAAGTGATGGTAGTTTTTGATATGTAAAATAAAACATACTCTATTTTATACCATTGTATTTAGAGGTGACAATTTTTTACCCAATCTGAACTCACTCAAAAAGGTGACTCGAACTTGAATTCTAATATCATGGGTCCCAGACCACGTAATATCATGGTCTAAGTGCCCAATATATGTACATATGAGATCTTTTCTCTTACATATATCATCGATTTATGTTTGCATTTTATTAAATTGATCTTTTTCCCTTGTACTTTAAACATTTTTCTTACAGTTCAAGCCTATTTTTTTATTTTATTAATTTTTTCTCTTTATTATTGTAAATAGAATAAATTGATCGAATATTCAACTAGTCTGGTTCATATTTTTTATTGTTTATTATTTTAATTTTTAAAATTTTTTATATAAAAATTAAATAAGTTAATTTTTTTTAAAACAAATGAATCTGGTAATTTAAAAATCTGAGATTGTATAGTTATTCCTAAGATTGTATAGTCATTCATATATTTATTAAATATTAAAAATATTTATTAAAAAGATATTTATTAAAAATGCTATTTATTAAATAACTTTCATAAACTAAACTTCACAATAATAAATACTAATTAATTTGTAAGCCAAAATAAATATACTTAGACATCAATAACATTGTATATTCAATTAAAAAACTCATATATTTGTTGATCAAAACAAATTTATCATCAATGCAACAAAAATTGTACTTGTAGAATAATAACAATGCATTTGAAATAAAAAAAATAATTAGTCAAAAGTGTAATACCAATATACTTAGATCATCAAGAATGTAGAAAATTATTAGAACTTGTAATTACAAAAATCAATACAGAAAATCTAATGTACATATATTACAAAATCAGTGTATCTTTTTTAGAACATTAAAGTACATGCAGAATAATAACAATGTATGTGAAAATGAGAAAACAATATATCTAGAGAATAATATCAATATATTTAAGATCATCAGTAATGTTGAAGATCATTACTACTTTTTGTTACATAAATCAATATAGAAGACTAATACCTTCAAATCAAACTGTAGTTTCAAATTAATATATTTGCAATCCAATAAAAATACCAAGATGTTTGAAATTTTTATGAAATTTTTATCAAATAATTTCATGTACAACACTAATTTTCATACAACACATTAACAATTTAAGTCCATATCAATATCAAAGATATTTATTAAAATTAATATTGATTAAAAATATTTAGTAAATATTATTAAAAAATATTCATTACAATGTGGAAAAAATGGTAGAAATATTTATTAAATAAAAGATATTGAACAAAAATTTCATGATTTTGAATACAAAAGAAAACTTTTAGAGAAAAAAATCAGAGATGAAAATTTTAAATTGTTGATTATGTTGCAAGGAAATCAACTAGTCGTTTTTCTGAAATTATAATTTCACACGTGTTACTAAAAGTGATTTTACAAAATGCAAAAAATGGACATGTATTGAAGTTAGGATCACAATGCAAGGTGGACACGAGTTTATGATATAATTTGCATTTGAATTCGATCTGAACCTGGATACACTCGAAATGATCCTAAAATTTTTGGGTTTTGTCGGCCTGGATAAGAGTCAATCTAAACTGACTTGAATGTCTCAATTCATAACCTGATCCAATTGACTCGATGACAATATAAAAATAAATAATTTTAATTACTAATTATATATAAAAGATAGAATAATTAAAATAAAAAAAAGAAATTTATTTTAAAAAACATTTAGATTATTTAATTAAATTCAAATTCAACTTTAATCTTAATTAAATATAATATGTTAATATTTTTATTTAAAATATTTAAAAAATTATAATTTAAAATTAATTTTATTAAAAATACTGAGTAAGTGATGATATGTAATATTTTATTAAAAATACTAAGTAAGTGGTGATATGTAATATTTTATCTTTAGTAGAAACAAAAAAAAAAAAAAAACTATACATATCTTTTCATCTGACAATATATATTATATTAACATTTTTTGGCACATCGGTGTGCAACCGCACCATAGTGTGACCTTTAAAATTTATAGCCATGTTATGCAAAAAATTTCCAAAAAAATTCAAGTGTGTCAAGAGCACTTAAGACTATATTTAGTAACTTTAGACGCTATAGTATGAGATATAGAAATTATTTAAATGTGTATAAAAAGTGAACAATTGAATAATTTTGTATTTAAAGTGCAAAATTTTGTATTTAAATGTGAAATACAAAATATGTTCAAATAATGTGTAAAAAGTGAAAAATGAACAAATTTTGTAAATAAAATAAATAAATTTTATATTCAAATATAAAGCCAAATACAATTTAATATAGGTATAGTTAGGATTAGGACCCATGTGATATTAGAGAGAAACTGACTCATGTGACTCTTATAATGATAACTTCGTTGGAAATAATTGTCCAGTCGATAAAATAGAATTGTTATTGCACATTGATTTAGTAAATTGAAAGGGGTTTATAATTTTTTTTAGAATAATATAAAATATTTTCATTTATAAATAGTTATATGATATTTTAAAAAAGATAATTTTATGATCTAACATACCGACATGAAATCAATTTTCAACACTACTAATCACTGTATATTGGCTTACCTTCAAAATCATGATTTTATATTTATCATGAATATTCTTCAATGATTTTGCATCTTTATTAATTATATAGATTCTCATTAGATATGGTATTAAATCACAATGTGGGCTGACAATACGTCATAATAGATTTGAGAAATGATGTCCAATAATATATTATCATATATTATTAAACAATCAATTTCAAATCACTAAAACTCTAAAAAAAAGAGACAAAAACTCTCACTAAGAAATACAAAACAACAAATCTAAAAACAAAACTCTCAAAAGAGAGACAAAACAAAATAAAAACTAAATAAATATGGTAAGAGAGAACAGAGGATTATCGTCAGCACTGACAATAACCATAAAAGAAAAGAGTTGTTGTAGAAAAAATAGAGAAGACTAGAATTTATTTTAGAGAAGAGTTAAAAATTTATCCACTGCTTTGCTCTTCTCTGAGATTCGAAAAAGGATTATAGTTAAATGATATTAATAAGATCACTTTTGCGCATGATGTATTTACTCGAACCATGAATAAATTTGATGGCCACTATTTTGCCACTAATGTCAAGGAAGAGATAAAGAAAAAAAATCAATTATTTTAGGAACTAAAATCATTTATGGGTTATTAAGGAAATTAGTTATAAAAGTCAAATTCTATTAAATTTGCTTGAGTTCTTAATTGAATTCTAAACTTAAAGAAGTTTTTTTTTATAATAACATATTCTTAATTTAAATACATATTCTCTATTCTCATTCCTCACGTTGATTTTTTTTCTCTATCCTTTTTATTATTTTCTCTCATTTCTCATCTTTATCTCTTTTTTCTCTCTTCAACACAATTATTCGTTTTTTACTTTTTTAAAAATCATTTTCTTCATTATATTATCTATTTGATCATCACTATAAAATAAGAATTTTGTTGATAAGCATTAAATCAAGGTGGATAATTTATAAAGAAATATTTACGTTATTAAAAACAAAGTATGCATATATTTCACAGTAAGTTTTTTAAATATTCATGTTTATAAAGGTGTAAGTTTTATTCATGTTTATAAAGGTTTTGAAGAAAAAAAACTTATATAAAGAAAATTTAGAGAAAATAAAATTTTAAATTAAATTTCAAACTTAAATCAAGCACAATACACATTTCATTTAAAATAATATATATATATATATAAGTGACTAATTAGGAAAAATTTTTTAGACATAAAAAGGTATAGAAAATTTTAAATAAAAAATAATAACCTATACATTTTAATTGGATAAATAATATTTCTTTATAAAACTAATTATTAGTTCAATTTTAAAGTTTATAATTATCTAAATAACGAAAATAATAGATAAAAAATATTCATATCTTTAAGTTAGTGTTACTTTATTTTTTAAAATATTTTAAAAATTAAGGTACATATAATTTACCTTAACTTCTAACTTCATCATCTTTAATAAAGTTGAAAATAAAGTATAAGGTTCACAATTTTTAGGTATTAAATTTTTATATATTTTTTAATTTTATCTTATATCTTACATAAAATGAATTATTATATTTTATACATTTTTTAGATGTCTTTAGTATAGTTCTTCACATCAAAATTTTAATTAATATTTTATGAGAAAAGAGAATATCAAACAAAAAAGAAATTATAATAGTCAATTTCAAGTATGAATAATTATTTTACTTGAATTTTTATTTAATATTCTGAATTTTTATATTTAAATATTGTATAAATATATATTCAAAAAAATATAAGAAATCTTATAGGGAGATTTAGTAGAAAATGAAAAGTATTAATCAAAGAAGAGATTGAGAATAATCCAATTATAGGTTTGTCAAATCACAAAACTTCATTTTATAATGGTAATTTATTTTATTATAGACATTTTAATTTATAGTCTATAATGTTAATTTTTCATATATTTATATATAAATCTTGTATAATTATTAGTTTAAATTCTAATAGTATCTTTTATTGAGAAAATAATAAAGTACAAAAAAATTATATTAAAATTATAATTTATAAAGAAGTACTTATCTCATAAAGGTACAATTTTATCATACATTAATTTTTTAAATACATTTATAAATATAACCATTATCTTACTATTATTTTGACATTTTAATTGTTACAACAAATATGTATATTGATGATGAATAATGAAAATATCTTCTTTATTTTTATATTATTTTATTTAACTTTTTTGTTAATCTTGTATAGCTCTTATTCAGTTTTTAAGTTTGATTTTCTCATCATTTTATTTTAAATTTATTTTTTCATTTACTATTTAATATGAAATCATATTTATTAAAAAGTTTATTTCATATGTATTCTAAAAAAAATTTTAATTGCTTATAACTTTACATAATTTATTCTCTTTATTTATATGAATATAAAATTTAAAAATTAATTTATTCATATTTCTAATAATTATTTTAATTGTGCAACGCACCTCGAGTAGATACTAATGTCTCTCTCTCTCTCTCTCTCTCTCTCTTTATATATATATATATAGTCATAGTAAATTTCTTTTGTTGATCCAATAAAATTCCATAATCATTTTTTTTACATCAAATTAAAAATTATATTCCTCTTTGTAATTTTATGAATGATATAGAAATATATTATTGGACTAATATGGATACATTATCAAGTGGTTGTTTTATAACTCATTTTTTTATTTCAATAATATTATTCATTTTAAATATTTCAAATGTGAAAAGAAATTTGATTTTTTTATTCACGGGAGGTCTAATAGGCCGAAACAACACTGTGAGCTACACAACATAAGGTATCCGTCTCCTTTCAATAATTTCTACCATACTAGTGGATGAAAGAAATTGAGCTAAAAATTCATACTCTTCGCTGGATTCATTTCACCATCAAACTATATATGCACTTATAGAATTTGTGTTCTAGGCTTGTTTAGTTGTGGAAAACATTTTATATTTTTATTTTATTTTTTAGCTTTCTTCTCATGTTCTAAATGAGAAGTTTGACAATCAAAAAACAGTTTATTTATACAATTTTTAAATTTTCTATTTCTAGTTTTCCTTTGTAGGAGATTGTATTGAATAAGTGATATTTTATTAAAATGTTTATTATTTCATATATGAGTGTGAATATTATTATTTTCTAATAACTTAAATATAACTTTATATTTTAAAATATGAGAGATACATATTTGATTAGATTTAATTTTTTTTCAAATATGCTTAAGCAAAATCTTGATTTTATTTTTTTAAAAATGATTTTTAGCCTGCGTACTATTTTAATTTGAAACTAATAAGTGTATACATGATTAATAAAAAAATGTTATTGTGCTTGAAATCAGTATTATATATGGCATTATAACTAACATGCTAAAAACTAACTATAAGTACTAAAATAAGAATTAAATATAGGGTTAAATACTTTGACCCCTTAGATTTTTTCCTATTATACTATTTAGTCTTCCATTTTCAAACATTGTAGTAATAAATCCATACATTTTCCTTTTGTTATACTCTGTTAAAATTTCTATTAAATTCATATAAAAGTTTGTGTTACCCCTTATTTTTGTTTTAATTTTCACTTTCTATCCCACCACCGGCCAATTACTTTTTCCACCCTTAAACACACTCTTTCAACTATCAAACATTCAGAAAATAAAATAAATCAAAGAATTCAAAACAAATCAAAGAAAATTTGTTTACTAAATCTGTTCACATAAGTGGACATCAATAACCCATCATCAAATAATTAAATCCCAACCCAAATGATCAAAATTAATAACCCATCATCAAACAATCAAATCCCTACCTAAATGATTGAATCATCAAATGATCGCTTTAGAAATCATCAACCCAAAAACCAAGATCCATGAAATAAAAAAACCATAAACCAAAACCCATTAGAAGATCTTAATTTGAAGCAAGGTATATCAAACATCCCTTAATTAAACCCTTAATCAAAACATAAGCACAAAGTAACATTAAAATATGAGCAAAAAGTAATATATTCTTTTTCCATCAAAAGATATCAAACATCTCTTAATAAAAAGCAAAGTGGAGATCGAAACAACCAAGAATAAGAAAGAACATTAAAACCATTCAAAATGATAAGAACATTAAAACCATTCACAAAAACATCAAAATAGCCAAGAACAAGATCCTAGTGATTAGTAATGTAGGAACCACCCCCATTCAAGCCAAATAAACAAATCATCAAGCCATTGTCTTTCTTCTCCGTCCAAGCCAAACAATCAAACTGTACCCTTATTATCTCATTCCCATGGACTTGGACTTGATGGGTTGGATGATTTCAAGCTGAAAGCTTTCTTCATTCTACTAGCAAGCACTAAAGGTGAGGAAGTGTTGCAAGGCGGCCTAGTTAGGCGAGCCACGTAAGGCAAGGTTGTGATTGGGCCAATCAAAGCTAGAGCTAGCCTGACGAAGGTATGGGATTTGACAATGGTGATGGATTGAGCTTTTGGATAAATATGTAGTACTCGGTGATGATATTGTTGTCATATTAGGAATGACCAATGTTTCCCTCGATTGAATTGAGCTTTCATGGCATGATATGGAATTTTTGAGGGTTGGAAATAGGTTTCTTAGTATTTTGAGATAACGAGTTTTCTGGGTTGAGGTGTTGATAGATTGAATGATGAGAAAGAATAAAGGGTATTTAAGGTATGTAATAAATAAATTTTGACTTTTTCAAATTTGACTAACGAAAAATCGATTAAAACATACGAATGCCCATCCTACTTTAAAAAATACAAATAGAGGGATACTTCAATTTAATTTTTAAAAATAAAGAACTAAATAGTATAATAGGAAAATTTTAGGAGTTAGTATATTTAATTATAGAATAAATTGTTAAGAAAAAAATTAATAAACCCAACATAAAATGGCAAAAGTGGTGAACACAGTTGGAAAACCGTGTTTTCCACTTTTTGTACAATTGTTATCCCTTTTTTGAGAAATAAAAAGTAGTTTTCTTGAGCTTAGTTATAAAATAGAAAATGCGAAAAATTATTCTCTAACTTTTTGTTTGGAAAATTATTTCAACTAAACATCAAACTCCATTCTCTAATTTCTGCATTCTCTGATTCTCTAAAAAACAAGTATTGTTTTCCACAACTAAACGAGTTTTAGTTTGCACAATAAAATTATATAATTGGAAATAAAAGTAAAAATAAGGTAATAATTTCACCCTCGTATATAATTATTTATCAAATTTTATCTTAATATAATTATTAAAATAATGACAAATTTTGTCACAAATAATTAATAAATTATGCATAATTTAAAATTTTACATAAAAACACAATATAACTACATAATTCTTACTTTTGCTATAATCTTAATCATATGGCATTTGCAATTATTGTACCTTTGCTAGCTGATATGGTCCGAGGTCAACACCTATAGATCGAGTAGACAAATGCACCTATCAAGTATAGTATAGCGTAGAAGTATCGAGTGTCGATCCCTCAAGGACTAAAAGTACTAATATTAGCTCTTTTTCTATTATTTAACCAGTAAATTTAAGTGAATTAATTAACTAATTAATAACCAAAATAAATTAATTCGACAAACTAGAATAATGAAAATATGAACTAGAGAGTGGAAAAAAGGTGACCAGTATGACAAATGACAATCAAGTATTGAATCCCCCTAAGACTTGTGAAAAAATTAATTTTCCAACAATACAATCTAATTCAATATTTATGGAACCATGAAAATTCCTTTAGTATGTTAAAGTCCTTCTCAGGATCATTAACATCTAATTCTAGGTTGATTAATTGAAATCTCTTCCTAATTAAAACCCCTAAAATTGCATTATATTTCTTTGAATTTCACTATTAAGTTTGACCCTAATCCGAAAGATTTATGTTATCCTATCTATAAGGGTACATGCAACTCCTTTCAATTGTGCTAAATCTATTCAATAACTTGATTTCTCAATCTAAGTTTAAAGAATTATAAGGCAAGAATCAATATTTCAGATATATCAATTCAAGGAAATAAAGAATAAGCACAATTGAATTCCATAAAATAATGAAAAGATTGTATTATCTAAAAAATCACAATTCAAAACTCATTTTATGGTTCATCATACCCAAGTGTCTAGCTAATTTAGATCATAATTGAATTACTAACCAACATCAAAATAAAAAAAAATAAAATAGAAAAGTTTCATGATAAAACCCTTGTATTCTTTAGTTCTCTTCAAGCTTGATAGATTACCAATAATTCCCCTCTTGTGGACAACTTCTTCTCCAAAAAAATAAAAATAAAACAAAAGACTTTTCTCTAGAAAAATAAAATAAACAAAAACTCTCTCTAGAAAATATTATATCCCAAAACAAAAACTTTATCCCCTATTTATAATCTCTTATTCCCTTTCAAAATAGGAATAATTAGGAATCCTTCACTAATTAGGAAAAAAAATAATGATAAACTCTCATATTTTGAATAGGACCCCGTGAAACATGAACTCTTCCTCTTTTGCTTAGGCTCTTCCTAATTTGAATGAAGATTGGACTCAAATTTTGTCTGAAAAATATTAGAACTGATCCCTAAACTTGAAAAATTGTACAATTCTAGTAAAAAAACTCTTATAATTCATCAATAAGCTCCAATTTTTAGGATTTTCTATAAAATTACAAAATACAAGCCAAATGTGAGACATTATCTTATATTTTTTTTTTTCAAGTTAGACTCAATTAACAATAAAATTAGCCCTAAAAATACTTAAAAATAAAGAAATATCACTAGCTCTAATAATATGTTTCTTCCTGGAATCCTTATGTGAGTTTTCAAGTCCTCTTCCTCATTGATTTCCTTGATCAACAGTCTAATAGTTTATTGCACACAGTATAAATTTCTTTTAGTATATCAACTCAGTTACATAAAAGAATCAATCCTTTAATATCTTTGCATATCTTAATTAAATAATGGCATCAGGGCTGCTACCTTTTTCTCTGGTCTTATGGAGCGGAGCACTGCTCCTGATTGTATTAAGGGTATTTTGGCTATTAAGAGCTTGGTTTAATAAAGCTATAATTCTTTTCAAAAAAGAAAAAAGATTAATAATGGTTTCCACTTCTTATTTAACCCCTTGTGATAATGAGTTGAATAAGAAATGGGATGCATTTATTTATTTTAGAGGCAAAGATATTCATCAAGATTTTCTATCCATCTCGTTAAAGCTTTGCAATAGAAACAAATCAATACCTTCATGGATGAAAACCTTTGTAAAGGAGAAGATATCTCTCCGGTCCTATTGGAAACAATAGTAGATTCTATATTTCCATTGTTATTTTCTCTAAAAATTATGCAGATTCTCCATGGTGCTTGGATGAGCTTATGAAGATATGTGAATGCAAGGAAACATCAAGACAAATAGTACTACCAGTGTTCTACAATGTAGATCCTACTGATGTTCAAGAGCTCAATGGGAATTTTGGGAAGGCATTTGACAAGTTAGAAAAAGAATGCAAAAATTGTTTAGACAAGGTGGACGGCTGGTGTCGTGCTTTGATTGAAATAAGTTGTTTATCAAGATGGGATTATTCAAGGAATATCAAGTAAGTTGTTATTTTCTCTTCATTAAAATATTTTATCATGTCTTGGGTAGAGTAAAAATGGAAATAGAAACTTTGAACTTTATTATTTTTTATAGAATATTTATTTGTAAGTATAATGATGGTTTACCAATGTTTGTTTCTCATATGATCGGGTTTGAAAGAGAATTGATTGAGGAAATTGTAGTGATGTTTGGAAGAAATTAATTCATGTGTCTCTAAGTGATTCTGACGATAAAAATTTAGTTGAAATTAATTCCCGAGTCCACAAAGTAGAATCATTGTTGAGCATTGATTTAGTAAATGAACAAATGATTGTAGGTATTTGGGGAATGAGTGGTAATGGTAAGACCAATCTTGCTAAGAAAGTATTCAGTCAAATCATGGATAAATTTGATGGTCACTATTTTGCTACCAATGTTAAGGATGAGATAAGAAAAGAAAATCTAATTGTTTTACAAGCTAAAATCATTGGTCAGTTATTAGGAGAAAATATAATGCATAATAATGCTTCTTGTTTAAAATATAATGCATAATAATGCTTCTTGTTTATGTCCTCACATTAGGAGAAGGCTTAAGAGTAAAACGGTTCTCATTCTTTTTGATGATGTTGATTATCTAAACCATTTAGATGATTTAGCAGGAGTTTGTGGTTTAAGGGAAGTAGAATACTTATAACTAGCAAAGATAGACAAGTACTTAAAAATGTTTGCTTTGCAAAATATATTTATGAGTTTGAGAAATTAATTTTTGAAGAGGCTCTTGTGCTTTTTAGCTTGTATGCCTTCAAACAAAAGCATCTTGAAGATGGATATTTGGAGCTAGTAGAGAAGGTGATAGCCTATGGTCATGACATTTCGCTAGCTCTGCAAGTCTTAGGGGCTAATCTTTATGACAAGACAACATAAGTATGGCAAAGTGAGCTAGAAAAATTGAAAATCATTCCCAACATGAAAATTCAAGAAAATTTGAGAATAAGTTATAATGGATAAGATAACCATGAAAAGAACATATTTCTTAATATTGCTTGTTTCTTTAAAGGTGAATATAGAGATGTGGTGGAAAGGATACTAAAAGCTCTTGGTTTCTTTCTGAAAAATGGAATAAGTCATCTCATTGATACATTTCTTATAAATATTGATTGGCCTTGCAATAGGTTAGGTATGCATGACTTGTTGCAATAAATGGGCATGGAGATTATTCATGAGGAATGCAAACATCCCGGAGGTCATAGCAGGTTGAGGAATTCAAAGGAAATTTTTGATGTACTAACAACAGATAAGGTAAGACCATCAGCTGTGAATTCCCCTTTTGTTATTTGATTTTTTTTTTCGAGAAACTTAGATCTTTTCAGATAATGGCTATAGAATTTTTCAATATTATTTTTATTTTCAATCATTATTTTGTTATTATTTATTAGGGAACTGAAAATGTTGAAGGTATTTTACTTGATTTGCGTGAGATCGGACATATGTTGCTTAGTTTTGAAAATTTTGTCAAGATGCCTAATATGAGATTCCTCAAATTTTGTGATGATACAAAGGATGACATGACATAAAAAGTCCTTCTTCCTGATGGCCTTGAATATCTTCGATATTAGCTAAGATATCTTTATTGGATATTTTACCCTTTAAAGTCTATGCCATTAAAGTTTTGCCCAAGAAATCTTATAGAGCTTTATATGCCTATAGCAAACTCGAACAACTTTGTGATGGAGATATTAATAAGGTACACTTTTAATGTGCAAATGTATAAAACTTATATACATATGTTTTGCAAAGTTGGCATTATTTGGTAACTATTGATATATGTCTTATTTTACTACAACCTCTCAAAAATTTGAAAGCTATGAACCTCTATGATTCTGAATATCTACTAAGAATTCTAGACTTGTCTACAATCCCAAGTCTCAAGAAAATAACATTGAGTGGTTGTAGGAATTTGATTGAGATTTCGTTATCTCTTCAATATTTGAGAAAACTTAAAATATTAGATTTGTGACGATGCTTAAGTCTAACTAGTTTTCCAATTTGCTTTCATTTGGAAAATCTTTAGGTGTTTGTCCTTTTAGATTGTTCAAAACTCAAAGAGTGCCTAGAGATTCTGCACATTATAAAAGAAATAAATTTGAGTGGTACTGTAATAGAACAAGTGCCATCATCAATTGGAAATTGCTCTTGACTTTGCACCCTGTAGCTGTGTGGTACAAGGCTTGTAAGTCTTCCTTAAAGCATCTGTAATCTAAAATCTCTCATGTTGCTTAATATCATTTGTTTAAATCTTAATGGATTGCCTGATAACATAGGAGAATTAAAATCTCTAAAGAGGCTTAGCATGATAAGAAGTGGCATAAAAAAACTACCATCATCCATTAATCAGTTAAGAAAATTGAAATTTTTAACTTTTGTGAAATGTGAAGGTTTAATAAAATTGCCTTCATTGATAAGTTTATCCTGCCTGGAGGAAATTGATATAAAAGGAAGTGGCATATTAGAACTTCTAGAGAGCATGGGCTCATTAACATTTTTGAGAAGGTTATACTTAAGAGATTGCAAGAGACTGAGACACATACCAAAG
>CATIWR010208675.1:0-12794 GCA_949677035.1 Omphalea diandra | reverse complement strand
AACAAAATCACACAAACAAGCTTGTTTAAAAAATTCACACAACACTAGCTCTCTATATATATATATATATATATATATATATATATATATATATATATATATATATATATATATATATATATATATATATGTATTTCTTATTTCATTCATACTTTAAGTTTGTTATTGATATCTAAGTGCACAACTATTAAGAAAAAAAACTAACAAGTACTCACACAATTAAAAAACTATCAGACTTATCAGAATATTTATTATTACGCTATCAACGATTGTTAGAGAAGTCGCCATGCTCGTTGAATGATTAATAGGCTTAACATTTTGGTTCAATGGTTGTTGAGTTTTATTTCTAATTTCTTGATGCAATGATTATGATTTAGTTTCAATATTCATTGAGCAATATCAATTTTACTTAGACTTTATAACCTTATTTAGAATATCTTTTCCATCATCATGGTTGAGGTTCCATGCTCGTTGTAACTTTCAATAGCCATTGTGGCATCATCCACACTCATTGTGACTTTATTCTTTTACAAAGTCTCTACATCATTATCCATAAGATTTTTACAACTATCATTTAGTGATCTTCCAAGCTCATTGTTCTACCAATAATCATTGAAGTAATTTGATTTATTATACCTTCAAGTAGTAAGTTAGCTTAATAAGCATTATACATTTGCCCATGGTCATTATATCTTTTCCTTTCTACCCTTATTAAATTTCACCCATAGTCATTAAGTTATGTTGAAATTTATATAGAGGAGTTAGCCATTATTATGTGGCCTTTCCAAAAGTCATTATAGACCTTTTAATGGTCATTTTGAACTTCGACTATCATTAGTTGATCAACCATGGTCTTTAACATATTGGTTTCATATTTTCTTAAGTCTTCAGTTTTAGCTTTCTTTAAATCACACTTGAGGATATTTCTTATAGGATAATAGATCTTTATTCAAAGTTTTTCAAAATATAACAATTTGTTTTTAGTTTAATCTCTTGAATTTAAAGTGAGGGATTTACAATATTAACTTGAAAATACTTACATAATAATTTGTCACTTTAACCTTTTATTTGTATTATCAAAATAAGAATTAGAACCATAAAGATCCAATAAAAGTATTCAACCTTAAATAAATAAATAAATAAATATTCATAGCATAATGGGTAGGCCCTTTGGCCACTAAAAGAGAGTTGCAAATTGTTCGAGTTATAAACGAAATAAATCAATAGAGACAAAACGAAGTAAGAATAAAAAGTGCTTATTGATGATGTTAAAAAAAAGAGATGTGATATTGGAAATTGAATCTTTAATAGCTTCCTGCTTATTCCTCTAAAGTGTTTCTTATGTCTTTTTTTTAGGGCAATCTTTTCTTTTACCTTTTCCAAGTATGTGTCAATTAGGCATGACATTCTTACTTTAAGTAGCACTACCCTATTTTAGTTTAGCCCAAATTTCCTTTTCCCTCGTCTTCAAAGGATTCATTTTATATTAAAGATTTTTTTTATGACTTCCTAATCCTTGGTGATAGCCTCTTCGCATCCTCCTAAGTCATCTAATTAGGTCTTTGTTTTGAACAAAAAAAAGTGTTGGTTTCACTTATATTTCTTATCATTAAAGGCATCATTTATATGAAGGTTTCTAAAGTTTCCTTATGGCCAACCTTCATTTTTTAGGTGTTGGCATGGTCAAAGATGAATCAGAGAACTTATTAAAGTTGGATGTTGTGTCTTGACCAAGAAATGGAAAAATTATATTTTTTGAAACCCATTCAAGATAAGTGATCACCTCTTTTACTTGGGTGTGCCACCTACTTGGGTGTGTGACCTCAACCATGATATCATAATCGTCATCATCATCATCATTGCCCTAGCCTTTATGAATATTACTTTTCTTCTTCATCCAATAAGGCAAGGTAGTCAACAGAGGCTGAGGAAAATTTATTAGTGTAACAAATCATTGTATACTTGAAAATTAAAGAGGTCTAAGAAATTACCTCAAGGAAAGCAATCGAGTTTGCTAACTCTTTCTCACTAGAATAAGTTTGATGAAGCTTAATTTTTCTTCTTCTTCCTAATAACATTATGTAGAAATTAGAATTGCTTAGAAACTTAGATTGTGTTGACTGAGGCTAAAGTTGTGGTGAGTAGAGATACAAAGGAAAAAAGAGATTTTAAAGTATAGGTTGATTTGGAGTAGAAGTCTTGTTGAGTTTTCTTGAAAGGCTAATTATTTAGGAGAGACTTAAGTATTTTATCCCTTTCATTTATTTCTTAACATTGAGAAGGGCAAAAGGCTTTTGTACTTTTTGGTTATATTTAACCTTCTTTTTTAGTCATTCATCTTTTAAAAAAAAAACTGAGTTTTTTAAACATAAGAGAAAATAAATTTAGGCCAAATGAACATGAAGGTATTTAGACAAAATGTAATATATACATCTTTAAACAAAATTCTCATGCAAAAGTATACGTTCAGTGAGAACAAGTTTTTCTATGCTAGATCTGCCTAAGTATAATCCTATCCATTTTGGTTAGAATGTTTTCTTTTTTCTTCTAGTGTTAGTATTGAACCTACTATACCAAAAGAGGCAGTTGGCATGATAGTCGTATGTCAATCCATAGTCTATGCAAAAATTATGGCTAAACCTAATCTTATACATAAACTTTTCTTGGCAATTTGCATTCCATTTAGCATGTGATCTAGCTCTAAATAATTATATTTAAACCCATAAAAGTGTTCAAAGGTCAAGATTTCTTTTATATGTTAACTTTTTGATTTATATTCTTTTATATAAAAGAAGAAGAACTAGTGCCAATTTGCAAGTGTTTGGAAAATGTTTGCAAAGTAGGATTATCTTTGATTGATTTTCTCATCCAAAAATAAATTATTTTGACTCATCATAAAGAAAATCGATAGAAGATATGATATCCATCTCCTATTCATCAAGTATGAATTCATACTTCCTTTCCTTTTTGATGGTTGATATCATTCTTATGATGCTTAATTATCTTATTTTTTGCCTTTTATAAATATGTTTTTCATTGAAAGAGTAGGCCAAGGGATATGCAATGATTGGGTAAGGTCAAATTGATGACTAAAGAAGTTAGCATTATACATTTCTACATCGTATATGTTATTCTTATTAAACTTTATAGAGTAAGGGAAATAAAGGCCACTAAGAATTAATAAATTTACTTAATTATTATACCATTCACTCATTTACTCGTCCCTATTAAAATTATCTAGAGAAAAATTTTGATACTTATGTGTAGTCTATTAAGGCCAAACAAAGTTGGTGAAGTTGATAGAATGTGTGGTGCCTCATTTTGATAGAGTGAAAAAAGTTGAAAAAGTGAATAAAGTTATCAATAGTTGTGGTGAATTATTTAATCCATTGCCTATAGTTAAAGATTATAACATGGTGGTGGTTGAGGAGTCCTTTTCAGTAATTTCAGAGTAGGCTAAAAAGCCAAAATTAGAAAATGTAAAGAGTACCACCTATGGTTTAAGAAGTGTTATGTTGTTTATTAGGAATAAAAGTGTGTAAACCTTTATAGATGTGGGCAAGAATGAAAAGCCTAATGTTAGTTTTCACCCTGAAGCTAAGACAGTGGCTACTTGATGGTATTTTTTTGTTATCCTCTTAGATATACAATAATATATGTATTTACATAACAAATAGAGCAAAAAAGTTATGTGTTCATCGAAGGAAAAGGGGATTGGTATTGGAATTATCATTTTAGTGAAACTTAGTCTAAACAAATTGACGTTAGAATTACTTAAATTGGCTTTTAATATGGTCGATGCTTCCTTACCAATGATGGGAATATTAAACATAATAGTTAAGTTAGAAAAAGTTCTTGACATAACGGACTAAAGCAAAAGAAAATGTAATTAGTTGATCTTGATCAAAAGAGAATAGTAGCATTAAGAAGAGGTTTGTGAATGGTATTACATTCCTAATTAGATTAGGAGTATGTATTCTTGATTAGTCTAGGATTCCTTATATTAATAAGATTCTTATAATTGACCTATATATAAGGGTTCTCCTTATTATACTTTATTTTTCATGCATACATTTCTAATGAACATAAAATTTATCAACCTCTTTATTTGTTTATCTTTTTATCCTTCCTTAATGGTTCTTATAACTTATATTCTACTTAAATTGACGGTATTTAATCTATATATCTACTCTCCAATTGATAATTTTATGACCTATATATTGAAATCTAATTAATTTTGTGTTCGTTGGTTGGATTAACAACGCTTATTATCTATATATCTTAGTTTTCTTTTTAAATTTGATACTAATAGTGCTTAACACTTTGAATCCCTAAAACTAATCTAAAAAGATCTAGCACTAAGCCTTAAAATCTTTTAAAAGCAAACTCTATGAAAACTAGAGTTCCATTTTCATGATTTTTTTGTCTAACCAAACACTAAAAAAGAAAAAAAAAAGAAAAAAAAGAAAAGAGGAATACCTATGTATAACCATATTTGTATTAAAAGAGTATCAATGTTTTTACATCTAGGAGATTAAAAAAAGGCATAATGGTAAACTTATTATATAGTTATGGATAATTATTTTGTGTCATTATAATTATAAAATAAATGTATATGATGATAATATACATCCAATATAAGCAATTTTTTTCAAAAGATGACTCATTCTCATTTTGATTTTTCCTTATTTTTACACCAATCAAACAAATACTTACTATTGTTGGTTTAATCTCTAAGTAATTAGAAATTAGACAAGGGTTTTTTTTTTTAAGTTCAATATGTCAACAAAATTTGATTTCTTAATATTTAATTATTTTTACATAATATAATTATGAATTAGAGCTTGAATCAAAATCTAATTTAAAAAGAAAAACTCAACCTAATGAATAAACTTGTTATTAAATAGGTTTTAATGAAGATATAATAAATAATCAATAGATGTTGCCTCAATATCTTTTATTATCTTGAGTTCAAATCTACTAAGAGGTTATAGGAAGGTAATCAACTTACTAGATAAGCCTACTTAGATCAATCTAAAAAAGAAATATATTGAATAAAACCTAAAATTTTTTATAAGATAATAAAAAGAAAGATATGATCAAATAGGTGTTTTTGAGATTAAGATCATCTCCTCCTAATGCTATGTAACGGAGGCGACTTTTAGACAATTCACATGGCATCTTCACATTATAATGTTATAGTCCTTGTGGCCTAACATAAAAGGAATGAAGTGGAGTACTAGCCTTTGGTGCCACTAGTGACACTCCAACACTCAAGTTAGTTGATGGTCATAATAGGAGTTAGAGGCACTATATTTTAGTCTCCAAGTAATTTTACAGTGTGATGATAAGAAAAATGGAGAAGAAATATTTTGTATTGATGAACTGTAAACTTATATATGTAGACTTTATGGGCCTATTATGTGCATTATGGCCTATAAGAGATGGGCTTAATGTAATAAGTCATACATAAGCTCTCTTGGGACTGATGTCATGGTTGGTGAGGAAAAACTACTACCACTTGAATATTTATGTATAACAGAGATGACTAAGACTGATATATGCTTTTATATCTCATCAAGGTCAGTTGATAATCAAGTGGCTTTCTTATGAAAAAACTTTACCTCGCTATAAATACAATGTTTTAAAGGGATCAAAATAGGATAGTGGGTGAAATTCTTTCCTCAACGACCTATTTAGATGTATGTTTTCATCTTACAGCTTATTGCATAAGCTAGCACTAAGATAATAGATGAACTTCTCCTATAGTGAAATAGATCTTAAATGAGCTTGTATTTGATTTACATTAGATGGATTTTTTGTGCCATGTGTAAATAACCTATTTGTAATCAAAATTACCCTTTATCATGTAACTGTGAGTGTCTCATTGCTTTCACTTGAACTAGTGAAATCTTGCTTCTGACTTCATCCTTTTATAGATCATCGTGGGGATAAAGAGAATGAGGGCATACATTGGTACAACCCAAGGCACGTGATTTCAATCATCAAGGGATCCTTAAGGCCTTGCATGAACTTCAAAGCCAATGTATCCAAAAGATGGTCTTCGGGGGACCAAGGTGAGATTTATACATTAGTGTTATCCCTTAACAGTATGGAGTCACCACTCGACTCTGGTCGAGACAAGAGTTTAAGGAAGACAAAATCTAAACCTAAGCTAAGTCATTTAGAAGACCCATTTCGTCTTTACCTTATTAGAAATCAGGTTCAGAAATTAGGTACGACTTAGGGAAGAGGTTAGGCACCCCAAAACCATCCGAATATTATGATTCGGCCTTCGGGCATCTTTGGTTCACTTTTAATATTTTAATCAAGTTATTAATTAGTCCAATTAATGCTCCTAAACATGCATTTAATGACGATTAATTTCAATAAACTGAGTTATTGATTAATCCAATTAATGCTCTTAAACATGCATCTAACAATGATTAATTTCAATAAATCAAGCCATCAACTCAAATGGGCAGGGGGTCATGCATCATGGCAAAAAGGGATCATGCTTTATCATCCATCCATTCAAGCATAATCATTCATAATCATATAGGATGGTAATTAAGACCAAGTTCATGGTCTAACTTAAGTAATAACACCTATACCTAAGGAAAAAGAATAAGTTAGTAACTACAAGATGGAAGTAAAAAACATAACAATTGAAAGAAGGAAACAAGGGAACAACATTACCATACCTCCATTGTCAAGATACCTAAATATGCATCTAAAATCTATGGTAATGTAAATCATCATAACAAACTAGAATGCAAAACATAATCAAAATGCATGAATCATAAGTAACAAAAAGAGATAAACACATATGCAAAGCATTTTAAGAATATTAAATGACCTAAAACAAAACTCATCATAAGAGGGATCTTAGAATTGATGAATCTTTACTCTGTAGCTCTAAAAGAGCATGACATTCATATCTACCACTGACCATGTCAGGTTAGCATACAACACAAGAATGAAGAAGATTAAAAGGCCAAAACACTAATCACATGTTCTAACACAAACATAATGACAAAAGGGACTTTGGAGGTCATTGAAACCTTAAGTTCCTCACTTGGTCACTGTTAAAAGAGGGTTAAAATAGAACATTAACATTACAATTAATCACAAATGAATGAACATGAAACATTGTAAAAAAAAAAAAGGTTAGAAAATCAATTTGAAATCACTCCAAAATTCTACTTTTGTCATGAATATGGATCCTAGGGTGCTTAACCTTCCCCAATTATACTGTTGGAATATAGAAACATCTAAAAAAAAAAGGTTTGGAAAAGATGAAATCCGAGTGGGAGAAAGAAAACCCATTTTATAAAACTGACTATTAAGCAAACTGGCCTGTACAACCCAATATAAGGGTTGTAAAATCAGGTAAAGGGTTGTACAATCTACAAACAAGGTTGTACAACCCCTGGTTTCTAGGTTTTGAAAACAGAGAAAGAAAAAGAAAGGGAAGAAGAGGGGGAGAGGGGGAGAGGGGGGGAGGGGAATAAGAAGGGGTTCTTGGATGCCTTTATGTGTTTTGGTGCCTTTAGAGGCTCACAAGTTTAGTATTTTCCTTCAAAATGCTTAGGGAACACACAAAAATGAAGAGCCTAAGTCTAGTTCTACCTTGGAATGAGTTGAGGTGAGTTAGGGTTTAAGGTTTTGAGGGATATTTGATAGTAGATTTTGGCAGAGTAATCTCAAGGTTGTTCAAATCTTTTTCTATCTTCAAATGGGAGGGGTATTTATAGGTGTCAGTGAGTGCATAGTACCATAAATGGTTCTGGTCACACCATGGACGCATACAATCACAGAGAAGGAGATGAATCTCCTGAAATTAGAGTTTGCATATGGGTTGTACACCTAAGAATGAGCTTTACATCCATCTGTTAGGGTTGTACAACCCTAAGGTTTAAAGGGAGACTAGTTTCAAAGTTTTAAGGATTAGGGTTTTAAGGTGGGATGTACAACCTTAGGCATGAATGTACAACCCTGGTTTATGGGTTGTACAACCCTGATTGATGGGTTGTACAACCCATTAACCTTCGCAAGTAGCTAAAGGTTTAGTCTTGGGCTTGTCTAAAGTTTCCTAAAGCTTTTTATCTCTTCCTTTGGCAATTTCATGTGCATTCTAGGGAATTAATTTAGTGATTTTCATTATCAAACTCTACATCTGAAGGTCCATAATCTAATGCTTACAATAACATAACCTTTTCTTCTAAAAGTATGTTTGTTTTACTTTTTGTTGGTTGTTTGTTTTACTAGTTGTTGATTACTATGATTGGTTACTAATTATTAGTTATTGTTGTTGCTAATTGTTGATTGATATTAAATATTTACTAATATTTTTTATAAATATAATTATTAATATAAAAAATTAATTAAATAAAGATATTTTAGAGTTTAGATTTTTAAAATAAGTAACATATAATCATCTTTTAAGTATTTTTAAATCAAAATTTTTTATAATACATATCTTAAATGGAAATAATATTTTTATAAAAGTATAAAATGTTAATAAAAAGTAATAAAAATAAATATATTCTTTGAATATAAACTATTAGTCTATTAAATATTGATTCTTATTTTAAAATAAACTTACATTAACTAAACACATATTCCACGTCTTTTTATAAATTGAAAAATAAAAGAACTACTCAAACAGAAAAACAAGCAATCACTAAATGGGAAATCGGGGTGATAGGAATAAAGAGGCCATTTTCAAACAGAGTGTGAACAATTATAACAGAACTCCATGAATAAGTTTAGTTAGCTCACTTCTTCGACAAGTAAAACAGCTGGGGTTGTCTAAGCAAGCTTAAATTAAGTCTAGTCCTACTTCCAGCTGGCAGACTAATCAACCTTCTTGAATTCAATAATTTATCTTGAAAGTGAAATATCAAATATGCCTTTTACACTACCAACTTTTTATTTTAGGAGTTTGTCCGTTTCCAACATGTGAATCCTTTTTTTATCTATATTTTTCACTTTTCTTCCTACTTTTTTTTTTTCAAAAAAAAGGAAAACTATTGTACTTTCCCATTGAATTCAAAAAAAATTGAAAGTGATATTTCTTTTTATTTATTTAATTGTATATTAGATTTTTCATTAGTAAATACGATTTTCCTTGCTTTTCATATGGCATGCATCCAATTTTTTTTATCTCTTTGAAAAGATTTAATTTATTTTAAGTCATTACATAAATTATATTCTACATAATTTTAAATATATATATATCTGTGTGTGTGTTTTTGCTCGCGCGCATATGTGACTGAATTGTGCATTTGAAACAAATTTAGGTGATTATTCATATTATTATTTAATTTTTCATTGTGTTGAGTACTTCAGAAAAATAATTATTAATTTTTCATAAATTTTTATTTATATCATATTCTAAACATTTTAGACAAATTTTTTTTATGTAGATATAATAATAAAGAAAACCCTCAACAATAGATGCAAAGAAAAAAAAGATTATTACTCAGTATAAAATTTGAAATACAATGCTGTAAATTTTGACTTCTTAAAAGTTTAATTTATTTTGAGTCCAATATTTTATGATATGTTTAATTGGAACTGTAATGAATTCCCCTGTCCCTAGTTCATCTCTTTCATGTTACAGCACTATAAGTCTATGCTCTACCAGACACTCCTCATCTAATTAAACCTATGCTGAATTTAGGTTGGTCTGTCATTTATTCAAGCAATTGCCTTATTTTAGATAGTTAAGGGTTAACCTTGTCCAAATAGATAATCGAGCTTGTTGATAGTTAAGGGTTAACCTCAACGTATTGCAAAATGGACATTTGATTAATTGAACAGAATTGAACTAAATTTTTAATTGATCAAAATTTTTTTACTTCTAAATATATAATCAAGCTAAATGAAATTTAAATAAAAGTAATTGAAAACAACTGATATCAAATATTACTTTGGCTATTTAACTACTAAATAAATCAAATAATTATTATTTATAATTTAAAATAATATTATTTTATATATTATTATTAAAATTAAAATTATATGTAATTCCTATATATCATTCATACTATATATTGGCAATAAAAAAAATTCATTATCATTCATCGTATATATTGGCAATAAAAAATTCATTCAAATAATATAATGTTTTTACAATTATAATTTCTATGTTAATTAATATAAAATCCGATTATTTTGATTAATTTGATTATTATTTTAGAGAAATTAACTGAAATCTTAATTATTAAATTTGATTTTTCAGTTATAGTCTAATACTATCCATCCTAATTGTGATTCATAATCTAATCTCTCTTGTCCAAGCAAAAGTCCATTTCACCAAATAATATTAAATGAGAACATATTCTCAACAATTCTGATGATAAGGTGAGAGAATTATATGCGGTTGGCTGTCAAGTATAGTATGTAGATTCAATCTTAAAAGTATATTTGCCTGCTTGCTATAATTATTGCAATATCAGATAAGATTGCATGCATTTGTGTGTAACCACAATTAAAGTACGTGTCAAATCCCCTCATAGCCTTGGATCATATTATTCCCTTGTATTATTATGCAATAAGTTGGAGCATACATGGTTTTGAGTAGTGTTGTGCATGGGAATTAGACAATCCCATCTGCCAATTATAATTAATTTTATGTGGCAATCGAATTATTATGCTGCATTTTGACATCCAAATAAGAAATGGGACAAGAGCTAAAATATTATAATCCAACAATAATTGATGCATTTCAGGCTTCCAAGAAGGGCAAAATGCATTTATTATTATTATTATTATTATTATTATTATTATGGATCTTTAATTTCCTTTTTTTTGTTATTATTTTTGAAAATATCACAACTGACAAAGGGTATTACAAGGGGTGTAAATTGTCGTGGATGTTAGGAAAATAATGTTTGGAGGACATGTGACTTTAAGGCATTGGATTTACTCATATACTTTGAATGGTGTATTTTGAATGATAACAAAATAATAATAAAACCTTGAAAAGTTTTAATGTTTATATTTTAATATTTTGTTTAAGTGTTGCAATCCAGTCCTTCTAATGAGCGTTAAGAAAGTTCCAACGGGTGTTGGACCACTAAACGAGCATTAAAAAATGAATAATGGACATTGAATGAATGCTGCAAAAAAGTCTTTTGGAACTCACAATGGGCTTTGTCCCTTTGTAATAGGTGTTGTATAAGTGCTCCAAGTTGAGCTATGCTAGACCACACCATAGGTGTTGATTTTTCGCAACGGATGTTGATCTAGCCTAGCAACAGGCGTTGGAAAAGTGTCCAAGATTGAGATAAAGTTTCTGAAACTCGAAATGGGTATTAGTCCTTCTCCAACATGCATTTAAGACATTGTCAATGAGAATTGCTAGTTCCTTAACATGCATGAAAAACAACTGTGCAAAATTTGAAAAATAGAGCATAATGGTCAAGATTTTTGAAAATGAAAAACAGGCATTGGAGTCAAAGTCAACGAGCATGGAAGGAGGATCAATAGGCATTGGAAGTAACCATTACAAGTTCAACAGGGTTGCTAAAGAACAACAGGTGGTGTCTCCTCTAATGGCTAGTTTTGAAGAAAAACTGTTAGAATTAACATCAACTGTTCCTACAGCTAGTTTTTGAGTTTTACTATATAAGGAGCATTTTCGAAGATTAAAAAAAGATTAGAAAGTTTAGAGAAAATTTGTAAGCAACTAGAGGAGATCTTTATAACTCTAGCCAGTTTTGAAGAAAAGTTGTTAGATTTAACATTAATTGTTCCAACGGCTAGTTTTCGAGTTTGACTATATAAAGAACATTTTCGAAGACTAAAAAAAGGTTAGAAAGTTTGGAGAATATTTGTAAACTACAAGAAATCTTTGTAACTCTTTGTGCAAATCTTTTGGGTGTTAATTGTATTTTTAGGTAAAGTGACATTACTTTGCCACTTTTTTTTAGAGTAGGTTTCCTTGAGCACTACTAGTGTATTTGCTACCTGATTTAAGAGACCTTGACACTACTTGGATCAATCCTTGCTAGTTGTTGTAAAGGTTGGTATTGTGTCTCAAAAAATAATAAGGGAAAAGTTGTCTTTGAGTTTGTAAAAGATAAGGTTCTTTCTGAGCCTGTAAAAGTGAAGGTTGTCCTTGAGTCTTGAAAAAGGAAATATTGTTCTTGAGCTTGCAAAATAAATAGAAAGACTTAAGTAAAAACTTGGAGAGTGGAGTAAGTATGTTGTTGAATCACTACAAAATCCTTGTGTTTTGTGTTGTTTGCTTCAACTTAGTTTGTTTATATTTGTGTTTTTATTTACAACTCAATTCACCCCCCTTTTTGGGTTGTCACATCTGTCACTCATTCCAACATAAATGAATCGAGACAGCTTATAATATATTCTAGATCAACTAGAAAACTACTCGAAATTGACTCAAGATTAATTGAGCCGAGCTTGAGCTACTCAAGTAATCGAGCAAGCCAAAATTGAGCATTAAAATACTCAACTTGAGAGACTCGCAAGCTTAATTGAGCTTAAGTATACTAATTGAGCTTAATCAATCCATGCATAATCGAACTTATTTTAGTCAAAATTTTAATTTATAGGATTTATAAAAAAAATATATAAATGAACGAGTCTAATCAAGTCAAGGTCGAGCATTTGAGTACTCAATTGAGTTTGAGCTCGAGTTTAAAAATTAAAACTCGACCAAGTTCAAGCCTGATAGGGTTTAGCTGGACTCGCCTCGATTACACCCATATGTAATGCAACACTCTACTAAAACTTATGCCTCTTTTTTATTTTACAAAACATAT
>CATIWR010208635.1:0-15000 GCA_949677035.1 Omphalea diandra | reverse complement strand
CCCATCCTATTATTGTATTACATGAATAAAAAAGTTTGTTCGTTACAAAAAACAACCCAAAAACATATTAATCTGAAATGTAAATATGGATTGTGCATATTAATCAACCTAAATAAATGATGTAGATCTGCTTTGTTATAGGGGTATAAATAGTAAAAATCAACATCAATCATTGATTTTTCATATTCAAAAGCAAACTGTAATCAAACGTAAGAAACCTGAGTGTAATCAACTCAAGAAACCCATCATATTATTATATAACATGAATAAAAAAGTTTGTTCGCTACAAAAAACAACCCAACAACATATTAATCTGAAATTTAAATATGGATTGTGCATATTAATCAACCTAAATAAATGACGTAGATTTGCTTCGTTATAGGAGTATAAATAGCAAAATCATAAAACCCATCACCAACACTTAAAATTCACACAACTTCCATCCTTCGTCACAACTCACCATTTTCATCATCATGAATCACACATTCTCTTAAAGTCTATCATCAAAATCCAAAATCGATTATGAAATAATACCCAATATCCCAAAATTTATTTACAAAACTCTAAAAACCAATCCTAGCTAGTGATTTTAATTTGTACAAATCGAAAACCAAATCTAGAGTACACCTTCATAAATATAGATCTCCAGGTGCCATTCACGCTTCGCACAAACATATATGTATCTAGAGAGAGAAATAAGGAGGAGGGAGGGAGAATCATCTTTGTTTGACATGGATGTGGAGGAAAAACAACTTGAATCGATTGATTGTGGGGGTCACATATATATATTGATTGGTGATGGCTTTGATTATTTTTTAGGTTGGTTCGACGATGGAGTATGAAATTGATGATGAAGGGTTTTGGGTTGGTTCACCACCTGCGTCGTAGTTAGATTGCAAGTTAGATCTCTTGCCTTGAAATATTTGTCCATCTTTTGGAAACAGTTTAAGGTGCCTGGTTTGTTGGTCCTAGTGGCTCGATTTGCATCGAAGGTTGAGAGTTGGGCAGTTCAAGAGCAAGTGGTGGGTGAGTGTGAGGATGGAGGTGGAGTAAGTGAAGAGGAAGGGTTGAAAATGAAAAGAGGAGGTTTTATAACTGAGTTTTGTTGTTGATGCTAAGAAAGAGAAGTAGTAAAAAAGAAGAAAAGAAGAGGAGGGAAAAAGGGCAATTTTGAAATTATAAATTTTAATTAGTTAACTTTTTAGTTTTTGACTAACAGAATTTAGATTAAAAATGAATGGAAGGTTGTTATATTGTAATGGAATTAAAATTAGAGAATATTTTAATATAATTTTTGAAAATGATTGACTAAATAGTATGATAGGGTAAAATAAAAGGGTCAGAGTTTTTAACCCTTTAAAATTTTATTGAATTTGGTGACTAAAGTTTTCATAATGTTGAATTTTAATATTTAATATTCACCTAGCATTTTCTATAGAGCTTATTGATGTGGCTTTATTTATTACACACAAGACATTTGATTGAGAAAAATAAAATTATATCACCACCAAGCCCTTGCCCACGTGGCTAAGGCTTTTGCCTAACTTGGATTGAGGTCTCTTTTCATATGTCATAGTGAAGTTTATTCTTTATGTGTTATTGTATAGTGTTTGAATAATTTAATTTTTGATAAACTCATCACGCCTCTCATTATTCAATCGAGACATGTTCTAACATTTTTTTTTCTTTTCCTTAACAGCTAATCATTATATTTATATAAAAAAAATAAATAAAACTATACCTCAATACTGGTACGACACATGCTGTCACATTACCCATAGTGAATATCATCATTTATCCACCTTTCTTTCTTGTTGTTTGTGATCGTTCATCATTCATAAAAACAAAGCAAAGTTAGTACTCCATCTTCAAAAAATTGTTCATGATTCTTTTTTTTTTAAAAAAAAATATTTTAAAGTATATGTTCATTTTCATTAATTATAATTAATTTTTTAATTTACTTTTATTAATTATTAAACAAGTAAAATACATTTATTTTCTCATTAAATATAATTAAGAGTATATATAAATTGTAAGTTGACAAAAACATTAAATGCAATTTCTTAAACAATATTACAAATTATAGGCAACATTTTTTTAGAACAGAGTAAGTAAAAAAAAAGAAAAAAATTGCAAATGCTTCTTCATGAAGGCTTTCTTAGCACAAAATTTTCTTTTTACAATAATTTTAGCTTTAATTCTTCAAATCAATTACAAAATTTTTTTAAAACTTTTCATGTAGGATAAGAAATTATTATGTCAACTTTTTATGCTTAATAGTTAGAAATGATCAAGTGGATTTTAGGTCAGATTGTTTTCGAATCAAATTAATTTAGGATTGTATCTTTTTTAAGTAGGCCTAACCATATCATTTTAAATTATAGACAAGTTGAATTAGGTAATTGGATCAAAAGTGTAGATCTATATATAGAGTCAAACTAAATTTGAGTTGAGTAAATCTTTATATTGAGTTATTTCAAATTGGATAAAAAAAAATTATCACCTCTACATCAAAAATTTTTATTGCACCTGCCATATCTATATAATTTGTAATATTGACCACTAGATTAATGCTTTTTTTTATATATTTAATAAAACTCTTAGCTACCAAAAAAATAGATAATAATATTTAAAAATCGTAATTTATAACTTTAGCGTATCATAAATTTTACCAAAAATCACAATAAATACTAAAACTCAAAAAACATTAAAAATAAATAAAAGCATTATTATAATTACTGAAATTTATAATGTGGTATTATTATATTATATATTAGCATATCCTTCAACTTCCATCGTAAATAAAAATTCAATCATACACATATATAAGTGTTCACTGAAATGATTTCTGAATACAAATTAAGCTTATAATATGTTTGATATAAATAAATTTTATAATTTTTACGTAATTTATTTGTAAATTCACTATTTTTTTTTTTGGAATAAATGAAAATTTATTTTATTAAACCCTTAAAATTAGTTATAACTAAATCAAATTCTATACAATTTGATAAAATTTACAAATGAATTATGAAATTAGAAAACTTTTTTCATTATGATAAAGATATTCTTTCGTTAAATTTTTTATTTTTCTTCTTTTCTCTCCTCTTTCTTTCTGCTTTCTCAACTCTTTCTCTTTCTCCCTTTTTCTAGAGTTTTTTTTTTACATTTGTAAAAATTAAAAAAAAATACTAGAATATTTTTATAAAATAAAATATTTTTATTAAATTCTATACTTAAATCAAACACAAAATTTATTTTATTTAAAATAAATTATATTTTTATTTTATAATATACCAAACGTTTAAATTCATTTACAAATAAATTTTATAAAAATATATTTACAAATAAAATAAATTTTAAATTAGAATTACCCAAACATAATGTTAAAGTTGCTTCCACACAGAGATGCATTTGCTTTTCCCAACAGAAATTTAATGCCTGTCATGGGACCTATTTGCCACTTTTGTTCCCTCATGTGTATATTCTAATATAACCTAGGAGACTATAATGCTTCCAGAAATGATAATGGGCATTAGACTTTTAATTTGTTTCATTCATGTAGGCACTTCATAAACTCCCAAAAAAACACCCTTCTAGCTTAAGCATCTAAACAGGGAAAAATCATAAAAAAAAAAAAGCCAGCTTTTTCGCATTATATTGTCCTCATCTTTCTGCATTCTTCCTTCACTTTATCGTGCTAATTATGCATGGCGGTGTGCACGCCTGGATGGATATATTTATACTCTTAAAAAAGCACCATATATAAAACCACTATAATTATACAAAGTGGAGGAATCTAACATTTCTATAAACACAGCGAACTTCCTCAAACTGACTAGGATATGCATCAGCTTACACAAATTAAATTGGTCAAACTGGCACAGTCATACAATTAATTAACTCACTGATCTAACCAAGCTAAGAGAAACCCATGATCAACACATTGGATTTGGCAAAGTCTTGATTCACTTTGGGGTGGTTAGTAATAAAACGACAACTCTTAATTAGTTCCATTAAACACTTATAGTACGACAAGTTGTTCCAATGGGTTGGCCACCTGCTAACCCATGAAGTTTCTTTTCCTTGATGGCTGGATCTTCCAACAAGAACACTTTGTCCTTGTCCCTTACCCCTACCATGTGTAAGTATTCACTATCTTCTCTTTCTTTTCCTTTGAACAATATCCTTTGCTCTCTTGGCTCCAATCCAGTTGCCAACGACAGTATCATCTTCAATTCCCCTAAATATTCCAAAAAACAAATATATATAAGTTGAGTGATACAATTTCACATTAGCAGACAGATAGACGGACATTTAGGACCCAATGGTACGTAGTTAAGGGCTGTTTAGGAGAAAATGGAAAAGGTTTATATAGTTAGGGGGCTTACCAAAGCTTGAAGTTGCTTCAATGGAAATGTCATGCCATTGTGAAAGTGTTGAGACTCTAACTGTGATCAACTCTGCAACACTATCTCTACTTTCTCTCTTCTGAACAAGCATGCCACCAGGGCGAAGCTCCCACTTGATTTCACCAATATTAGTGCCTCCATAAGACCCCTTTTCACTACTTCCTTTAACATCATTATTATTGCCATTGCCACCAAACTTAAAATTTCCTCTGCAGAATCTCTTTGACCTCAACTTGATCATGTTTCTGCCTCTCTTAGGAGTTAGTTCCAAGTATTCTTCAAGAACTGGAAGGGGGTGAAGGGGAGGAGGAAGGGTTTGAGATTAGATAGTTATATAATAGAAGAAAGCATGCAATAGGACAAAAGAAGCGTATGAATAAAAATATAAGCCAACTAAAAAAATAAGGGTTAAATACTCTGAGACCCTGTGTTTTTCCATATCAAACTATTTAGTCCTCTATTTTCAAAAATTATATTAAAACATCCTTATAGTTTAATTTCGTTAAACAAACACATCCTTCTACTAAATTTTCTGTTAAATTCATATGAAATATTTATTATACCCTTAGTTCTACATCAAATTTTCCATTTTTATTAAAACCTTTTTAACCAAAAAAATCATTTACAAAATCCTAAATAAAATCCCAAAATTACAAACAACCTATTACAAAATATGTAAGTTTGTAGTCTATTGAAACAACATGATTTAGTGATGATTTAAGTCACGATATAACCCATTTGCAAACACCATCTTCTGGGTCATTGTCATAATTTTGTTTCATGTTCTTCTCTTGCATATTTATATGCAAAAACATATCATGAAATGGTATTTGTAGGTCATGGTAATCTTCTGGGTAATTTGTTTGCATATTTTCATGTTTTTCTCTTGTAAATTTATAATCCATTAATTTCTTTCCCTGTGTTACATTTTTTTTCTTTATTTTCTCTATTTCAAACTAGCATTTACTACAGATCCTGAATAGCAAAAAAAAAAAAAAAAAAAAAAACAAATGGGTAAGCTCCATTGATTAACAAGTCGTTCCAAGTGTTAACACCATGAAGGATTTCACTCCCATTATAACCTCATCAATGATGCTTCATTTTACCAAATGCAAAATTCTATGCCTTGTGGTTTGATATTCGCTCAATCTTTTTGTTAGAATTTCAAACACAAAAAGCCAAACGATTAATTCTCATATCAAATCCACACAAAACAATTATCTCTCAGAAAAAAACTTCCATATAAAATTAAGTTCGATGATGGCAGTGATGAAAACAAAAAGTTCTTGCTTGTGATGTTTCCAGTGATGACAATGACCATTTAGGTTTGGTGAATTTATTAGAGAAATTAGGTAATAGATCAAAACATACAAGAACATGATATGGGCTAATGGGTTTATTACAATAACATGATCTTTGTTTATTTTGTTATTATTGAAATTATTCTTTATTGTGAAACATTGTGCAATGAAAATGATTGGGTAATATTGGAATTTTATTAAATTGAAGATAGGTTTGTTAACTTTTTTAATTGATTAATGGTAAAAATATTAAAAATTTGATGGAAGGGCAATGTAACAAAATGGAATTAAAATATGATATCGTTTTAGTATAATTTTTGAAATGAAGGACTAAATGTTTTAATAAAAAAATTTAAGGGGTCAGAGTTTTTAACCAAAGAAAGAAAGAAAGCAAGCAAGACTTGTAATAGGAGAGAGACAAATGAGATGATAACACATGGAGTAGAGCATGGGCATAATATAGTTTTTTGTGCTTGTATTAAGGGGGGCTAAGCTTGTGGTAGGGCACATGGAGTAGGTGCTTTGCTTGATTAGCGGGCCAAACACTATCTCATCATGTGGTCTGTTGGTCTTTTTAGATATAATTTTGGTAATTTTTTAATATTAGATAATAAAATTTTCATAATAGATTACAAACAAAAAGCCTAAATTTATAAATCCTATTACACCAAAAGATGAAGGATAAAATAAGAATAATTAAGTTAAAACAACTAATTTGTGGATTGAGAAATAGCACAAAATTTTCTGATAGGCTGAATCAGAAAATTTCAGGATGAAACCAAAGAGACATAAACCATGGATGAAAATCAAGATAAACAAGAAAAAAATAAAAAAAAAAACTCTCGAATCAGAAATCAAAATTTCAAATCTAAGAATAATACTCTTAATTTATTGGTAGAAATCATTAAATTAGGCAAGAAAAAGAAAAGGCAAGATCAATTCTAGCCAAAATGGCTTCTATGAGCTAAGCAACAATGAAATGGTGAGAGAGTAAAAGGGAGAGAGGAATGCCAATCTCTTAATCAGTTTAGAATACAATTGGTATTTTTTTTTTCTGTTTTCTATTTTTTTTAAACTTCAAAATAAAAAAATATTTTTAATATTTTTCATATTTATCAGACACTATTTTAAAAGTAAAAAATAAAAATAAGAAATTTTTATTTTCAAATTTTTATTTTTAGAAATAAAAACAGAAAGCATAATGTAATAATGAACGCAACCTTGATTGGAATTAGAGAAAAAAAGCGAATCAGATTTTCAAAACAATTTCAAACTCAATACTAAAGAAAAAAAAAAATTCAAAGTAGTATGTTTTCATTTTTCCTTTTGTGACGTTATAAATAGAGGTGGCAAATATATATTGAGTGGAATTGATGGATGAATATGATAATTTTGCATTTAGATCAAAGTTAATTATATGTTAATTTGGCGTATCTATTGTATTAATGTATAGTAAAAGTATGAGTGAAGATAAAAATATTTTTCTTCTTGAGTTAAGTTGTCTTATTCATAATTTCAATTTTAAATAAATAAATTTTTGTTTAATTTTTAAAAATTAAATATTTAATTGATTTGAATTGAATAATCTTAGTTGAAACTCTAGGTGATCATATTTACTTGATTAAACGGGACGAGTTTGATTATAATTTTTAATTTTTAGGTAATTTAAGTTTGATGAGGGCTGGAATTATTTTTGAATAAAATCAAAACTTACCACTACAATTATAGAAGATTGTTAAAATTTGAATATTAACCTCATTAATAAATAATATCACTAACTAATAATTTTTAAATATTTGACTTCTAATAAAATTTCAGTTAGAATTTAAATTTATAATCTCATTCTTCTAAAAAAAAAAAAAAAACCTCTAACACTTAAATTGAAATTTTTGAAAAAAGCATCAGAAATATATGATGAATTGAACTAAATTGATCTATTAGCTCTAAATATCTAAATCGGATCGATCCAAAAATCTGTTTAATTTAGGACGAATATTTTCTCATTCCGATTTAGTGCTGATTTTTTTATTTTTCAAATATTTGATTTTCAATTCAATTCTGAATAATTTTAAATAACCAGCGAACTTGATCGTCGTTCATACTTAGATATAAAACTGCCTCAATATTAGGGCATGTTTGGAACCCCAAATAAACTAAGGAAAAGGGAAAGTGACAAGGCTGGAAATGACCCTTTTTTCTTTTTTCTGCCTTTCTGTGACCTTGTATTCTTCTTTTATTTCTGTCGATTCTTCCCTTTCCCCAGGGTTTTTCTTATCTGCTTAAAATAAAATCTGGTACCGTGGGGCATGTAATTCCTTTTAATCAATTCCATAGAAGTGCCCTTTTTGTTGAATATACTACTGCCTTAAAGCTAGACATACCCTATCATTACAACGACAAGTGGATTTAGTTTTGTGCAAATGCAATTTTATTAATTATTATATTAATTTAATGTATACACTGAAAAATATTCTTAAATAATTTCACACGTTAACTTTAACTTCGTGGATGTCATGATTATGATATCTCTTCTTAACTTATTTCTCAGTGCTAAATAACATGCTCTTTCAAATTCTTCACACACCATTGCCAATTGTTGGTATGCAATACCTTGAATTTCATAGGATTAATATGTGCTATATACGTATGCCTAAGCATGTGTAGATAACATCATCTCTTAAAGCAATTTTCTTGGCAATTAAACAAGAGTCAGTTTCAGCACGTTTTTCTGAACCAAATATTCAAAACTACCCAAGTAAATGGAACTTATATTATCACAATAATTAGTCTAATCCGAGAATACATTCAAAGTTTTCAACTACGGGATGAGGAAAGTTCATTTGATTTCCAATTGGGCCCCAGCTAGCATTTTCTTCCGCCGAAATGAAAGGCTCTGGAGATCTTCAATGAGGGGTGGAATTTATGTTCCATTCCATTAAATAAAAGAGCAAAATTGTTTGTCTTCACTTGCCAACATTTGTTTATTTAATTTGGACTTCGGTTTAGTTAGGTAGGTTTGGTTACGGGTGGTTGTGTTTAGTCTATACGGTATCAACCCATGTGGAAGACCTACAAAATAAATAACTCATCCATGTCCTCAAAATTTTCTATTCAATTTGTAACCCAACTTTTTTCAAAACAAAAGCAAAACCCTTTAATGAAATCAAGGGATAAGTAGGCCAAATTACCCACAATATTCACAAATTTTTAGATTACTTGCTCCCTTAGTGCTTATGTGAATAGCCTATTCATAGACCTTTTGAAAGATGAAAAAAAAGCTAATTCATGAAATAAAATCAAAAGTTTGACACTTTAGTGCCTAAAGTTCCAAGATAAGATATAAAAAGGAACGGAAGAAAAGTGAAACAAAGGGTTCTATTCGTGACAACCCACATCTCTGTAGCAGTATAACAAAGGCAGTTTTTGGACATGAGCGTTTGTTCATCATCTTACTGAATGAATTCAATTGAACATAGGCTAAAGTGGCGTACATATATATATGTGGGGATGGGCCCTTAATGTTGGAACAACATATATTCCTCATTTTGTGTCATCTAGTATGGGCAAAAAGGTTGTGTTGTTTAAGTTGAAGCAAAATTTATTTAATTAGATTTTTGAGCTATCGAATCAAGTTTAATTAGTAGCAATAAGGTATCTGTGTCATTGTTTTTTTTTTGGGTTCATGGAATCAATATCAATTTCATAATGCAGCCTATTAAAAATTCAATTCATATTTTCCATTAAATAAAAAATGGCTAATACTAACTAAGCATAATTGCCACCTTAACTCAATTACAAAGAGTTATTTAAGAGTGAACATCTAGTTCGAATCTCATTAATGTAAAATTCTCTTATATATATATATATATATAAAGATTTTTTTTTTAAAAAAAATCTCATCTGTTTTTTTCTTTAATATTTATCATCTGTCTTAATATCTTCATTTTGTATATATGTTAATTAATCATGCCAACATGTTTTAAACTGCTTAAACCCTCAATGCTATCTATCATATGTGGTTGGGTAAATCATATCCTCAAAATCTCCTTTCAATTTAGCTATTATTTTGTGCTTACATAAGTTTTAATTAAAATAAAATATTTAGATAACAATATTTTTTTAAAAAAAAAGGTTTAAACATCTGTAAAAGCCTAGAATCAAAGATTTGTGATTGGCTATATGTTTTCCAAGGAGATTATTATTTTGCTTAAACCAAGAAAAATTTATTTAGGAACACTTGAGGGATATGAATGATTAATAAAGAAAAGTGAAAGCACAGCACAAGATGGATACTTTGACATCCTCCATGAGATTTCCTTCTTCTTGGCATTCTCATTAGGAAGATTTTGCCACAGATTTTATGCGCATTGAAACTCATTATTAGGTTTACAGTTGCATGCATGGGCTACTTGGAAACTGTATCATTAGGGCCCTTCTTTCTTCTTCTTCTATTATTAATTTATATCAATAAAAAACTGAGTTTTTGTTTTTATTAGACTTTATATACCTTCATGATGAGATTTCATCCTCCATGTTATATTGTATGGTACAGTAGATGGGAGTTTTGAATAGTCTGTCCCTCATGATCTTGTCCCATTGCAATCTAACAAAAAAAAAAAAAAAGGAAAGTAATTTATATAATTATATTTTATAAATAATGTTTTTTAAAAAAAGAGCTATTATTAGAATTTAAATACATTTTGTTATGGGTGCTATGATGTAGTAGACATTAAATCACTAATACAATACAATTGTGTTATTATATATACAACATAACAACTTGCTATGTAACGAAAATATGATGTAGAAAGTCAAGTATTCAACCATTTGTTATTATTTCTTTGAAAATCAATTTTTCATTTCCTTTTGTACTGTGCCAAAAACATATAGGATTATGTACCATAGTATTAATGGCATTAACATTTGATTTTTCTTTGAAGACAACAATGATGAATACTGGGATTCTGTTACTCTTATGGACACATTCAATTTTAGTAGAGAAAGAAAATTTATTCTGATATATTAAAAAGAAAGATATAATTATAAAGGACAATCTAGTTAAAAGAGTAAAATCTAAAATAATGTAGTTTGTTTGAAAGGAAATTATCTAAAGAAATCTAATTTACAAGAATGTACTGTAAAGGCCTAATAGTGTTAGGCCCTACTCAAGGGGATTAAGAGAATGACAAGATTTCTTTAGACTATAAGTATTTCTTAAATCAGAATTAAAACAAATAAAAAATAAAAAAATGCTTAACATTTGTTTCTTTTATGCATCGTAAGACACATTGTTAGAAATTGCAATGAAAAGAGAAAGGTTGAAAGAGAGGATGGGCACTAGCTAGACTATAAAGCATAGTCTTAGCATAAGAGCATCTCATTTGATAACTTCATTTAGACTTTGGGGAAAATCTTATTGACTAAGGAGGATAGCTTCTAATGTACCTAGTTAAAGGAGGAAGATCATAGAGAAAATGGAGTCCACATTTGGAATGAAGAAGAAGCGTGATTCAACCTAAGTTCTGGAGTATCCTCTAGTCATGCAAAAATTGTTTAGCCTTAAAGGAAATAGAGTCCGCATGTGAAATGAAGAAGAAACGTGGTTCAACCTAAGTTCTGTAGCATCCTATAGTCATCTAAAAAATATAATTGGATAAAGAATTTATGTGACCTCTCAATTGTTCTAAAAAGATCTTATAAATTCAAATAAATTATTTAGTCCAATTAAACACTTAATCTAAGACATTCAGTTTAATTAAGTCCAAGTTTGTTCTTTAATTTTTGTGTGTATTTCACATATCAAAGAAAGATTAAATAAAAAAAACACATAAAAAAGAATCTTGTCAACACCATCATTTTTATGTTCTCATTCATTATCCATCTTCTCTTACCATTGTTATGACTATTTGCACATCAAAAAAAAAAAAAAAAGCAAATTGATCAAAACTAGCAACTGTTGGTGGCATTACACACAACCATGGAACCACCTAAATACAATGTCTCCTCCCGTTGGTTGCAGCAAGATTACCATCATCATCATCTTCATCCTCTATGCTAATATAATCATTATCCTCTTAAAATCCAACAACACATTGAAATCTAAAAACTCATGAAAAAATTTTCACATTCACTTCAATCAAGTGGTACTTTCTTTAGAGACCCCCTACAAATCAAATTTACCATACAAAGTACAAACATACTTAGATCCAACTCACTCCATCGATAGTATATTTAGATGCATGTTTGAACTATATGGTGAAGTTGATTTTATGAATAGTGAAAGTTAGGGTAGAAAGTAGTAAGAGTTGCACAATGTTGCATAGCGTGTAGAGGAATGATGACGATTTAAATGATCATTTTTGGAGCAAGGGGTGTTTTATGAAATTGAAGTGACCATCTATGTAGGAAGTAATTTCTTTATGATTTAGAGCAAGCAAAAGCATATGGAAAATTGGATTTATGGAGCAAAGGTTGTTTTAAATGAGAAGTTTTGATAGGTTATGGCTTATGTTGATATTAGTTTTGTAGGTGGTGATTATTATTGCTTGGAAAAAGAGTGACTATCCCTAGCAAGCATTGAAAGAAAGGGAGCTCCAAATTTGGGTTTGATTATATTTTTTTACTTAGAAGGTTGAGGTTTATATAGTCTTTTCTTGATGTGGATACCTGCCATATAGTTTAATTTTGAGGAAGACTATATGGCTTGGGGTTAGGATGGTGTTGAAGAGTATGGTTGTTATTGCATAGATTGTTGTTTTTTGGGGTGTTCTATAAGAGGATTTGGACTCAAAAGAATTATGAAGAATAGTGGTGGGTTTGATTATATTTATGGATTATTATTGATTTTTTTTTTTTTGGAGAGAGAGAGGTTTTTATGAATACTTCAAATGTTAAGACAAAGTGTGAATGCTCTTAAGTAGTCAAAATAGGGCTTTATTGGACTAATTGAATAAGGTCAGAAGTTTAATTAGTTTACAAAGTGAATGTAGATTTATTAGATCTTTTTGAAAAAGTTAAAGAGCCAAATAAGCCCTTTATCCAAAGGTAATTCCTTATAACTCTCTTGTCTTTAAGTAATGCTACAATTGAGCATTATCCTTCCCCAAGACAAGCATTTCCACAAAAGTCTAAAATGTCAAATTTATATTATAGATTATTCTGCACTTTCTTTAGTTGACATATTAACTAATGTGAACCAAGCGAGCACTAAACATGATGGATAATCAAAGAATGATGGACAATCAAAGTATGATGGACCAATGCCCAAAGCACGCTTGAGAAACTTAAAGAAGCTTTGGGAGTTTTTATGCAAGAAGAAATCAAGCTCGGGATGAAGATCAAAAAAAGCATGCGGATGGAGCAATTAGTGGACCTTTTTCACCAAGGCAAAATCATCAATTATACACTGTAATTGCATGTATGGAACGTTAAGATGAAAGCTAAAAGTCAAACTCTTTAATTAGAATAATTTACATTAAAAATGATCTAGAAGATTCTAGAAAGTTTCAAAATGATCCCGAGGAAGCTTCCCACATATGGACTAGTGTGCAAGGAAACTTAATGGAAGACGACATATGGGGCGACCAAACATAAGAAGTTAAGGGCAAAAGTTAAAGTCTAAGTAAAGATGAAGATCTTCCAAAGATTTATTTAGTTGGCATTATTTCTTCTTTCTCTTCTACTATTGGATAATGTATCTTCTTTATTATTTTAGGATTTCAATTGTTTCTTGATTAAGAGTGTTAGCTAATGTTTTATGAGGAATATAATTCTTTTTTGGCTGAATTATGCTTAGGAATATCACAAAATGATTCTTTTCTTTCTTCTATTAGAATTAGTGTTACTTAAGGTCTTGTAAGCTTATAAAAGGCCCCAAAAACATTAAGCATCATTGGTTAATGAATAATTCTGATTTTAGGTGAGGTTAAATCCTTTCTTTGATTTTTTAAAGAACTTTTGTGAGGTTTTTGAGTGAAGGCTTAATAACTTTCAAACTTAGTTTAATTCTAAACTTAAAATTGATTTAGTTAATCTTAGGTTTACAACATTTAATTCTTTACAACTTAGGTTGCTAGATGTAAGTTATCTAAAGGTTTAATCAAGAATTGAAGTTTTATTTGCTTGATTAATTGATAGATCCTAAGTAAGGTATTACTATTGTATATAGGTTTGTAACAAGTTATCCATATTCATATCATTAACCTTACTAGATTCTAATAAAAATGTCCTTATCCACCTGTTGGCTAAGAAAGTTGTAAGAAGCCCACAAGCTTCTACAAATACCAACAACCTTTCATCTGTAATATGACAAACCTTTACATAGTCTAAAATATTTTAACCCATCTCTATCTTTGTTAGATCAATCTTTCCTTTCCTAAGCTTAGCATTACAAGTTTCAGCCATGTGACTTATGCCTAGAAACTACAATACACTACAAAAAAAAAAAATCAGCTTTTAGCGATGATGAAATTCATTGCTAATGTAAGAAAATCCATTCCTAAAGCCATTAGTGATGGATCAACAATGGACACGTGTTTTTTACTAAACTAATTCTTATAAATGCTTTAGTGACATTTTTTCATCCATCCCTAATTTAGCGACAACCTTTTATCTTTAGTGATAGACAACTTTAATGCTAAATAAAGTGCAAAAGTCCCTCCATTAGCAATTGGCTTTCCTACTTCACAATGGATTAGCAATGAACAGTCCATTGCACTAAAAAATAATTGATAATATGTGCCCCTTTTATATTTAAAGTGATGGTGTCACACCCCATTTAATAATCATTTAAATTTCTCTTTAAGTTTATCCATTGTCATTTAAAAGATCTAATTAAAAATTTTTTTTTCATTATGTCTCTTGTTCACCACTTAGTAATTATTTACAACAAAACATACATGAATAATCAAACTAAAATATTAACTGACTACATACTGGCCCAACCTCTATTACACTACTAGACAGCGACTTTGAAAAGTATACTGGATGCAATCTTTAGTCTACTCTTCCTTAAATAAGATTTCATACAAAAGAGTGAGTTTGCATACTCAGTAAGTAAATGCATAATGATACTTAAATCTCAAATAACGTAGCAATATTTAAACATAAATAACTCATCATCATATCCATGTACGAAATAAAAAGTTTTTCCTCTTAAATGCCACATAGGTTATTAAAGGTTATTGCCACACGCGATGTAAATTGTTGTCATATAGACTATAGATATCACTGCGACAAAGGTTTTCATTTTTAGTTGCCACATAGACTATATATATATATTGTTACCA